>JAVTVY010050001.1:0-24759 GCA_036873755.1 Hanleya hanleyi | reverse complement strand
GTTGATACTTTGCAATACTGTACGAAAAGAATATCACTGATATTCCACTGGACATTTTTTGGCATTCTGATGTTCTCATATACATGTAGTCAATATAAAAAAAAATCATATCTGAGCAGGGATTCAATGTTTATGAAAACCTAATTTTTGCTTAAATATTGTTGATGGGGATTTACCACAATTATTAATTACACAGATCTATTACAGACATTTATTATTATAAGAAAAGAATTCTAAACATTTTAAAATGTTGAGAATATTTTGCTAACTGCCAATATTTGAAAATAAGGTTGATTCTTGATTGGATAAACTTGTAACATTTTGAAACCTATCCCTTCAATCAAATGTAGATTTTCAATTTGAGAATCATGCCATATACCGGCACGGTACTGAAAAATATCATTGGGGAGTCTTACCAATACACAGGAAGGAAGCAATCAGAGATTGCTCAATTGTATGCCCCCCCTTCCGCTTTAATCCGAATCTGCCCCGCCATTGTTCTGTTCTTTATTGGTTGGTGGCCTAATTTGGATAATTATAAAAATTCTGTTTCAGTCACTTTTTTTGCCATGCCTCACATAATACATATTCCAAGTATCAACCAACAAGTGATAATACGATGTTTCGATGCAAGATGGTCGCCAGGGCTTCGCCAAATCCAAAAATGTGACCTGGTTACGAGACCTACATTCCTTGGGAGTATATTGTGGTGAAATTACGAAGCGATCAGTGAACTTTGAATTTTGCACCCAATTCACTCTTTTTTGGGGCAATTTCATACTTCAGGACCTATGTTGTCTGCTTTGGAATGTAGAATAACATATAATATAGCCATTTTCCTGGTTCAAATCGGTTATGGACCGAGATCCAGCCTGGACAAATAAATATATCCCATTCACTTAGATTTGATAAACAAAGAGCCATAACTCTTGAAAACATAAGCGCAAGCAGAGAAAATTCACGCTGCACACCTACGGGTCACTGACCACATATCATGCAAATCTCAATACTTGTCCATACAATATTAACCGAGATCCAGCCCTACAAGTCCCAATTCACAAAGATTTGAAGAAAAAAGGGCCATAACTCTTGAAAATATACGCGAAACGTGGAAAAACTTCACGCTGCACAACTACAGGGCACTGACCACATATCCTGCAAATTTCATAATTGTCCATACAATATTAACCGAGATCCAGCCCGGACAAGTCACAATTCATGGATATTTCAAGAACAAAGGGCCATAACTCTTGAAAATATAAGCGAAACGTGAAGAAACTTTACGCTGCACAACTGTGGGGCACTGACCACATATCGTGCAAATTTCATACTTGTCCATATAATATTAACCAAGATCCAGCCCGGACAAGTCCAATTCACAGAGATTTCAGAAAAAGGGCCATAACTCTTGAAAATTATACCGGAACTCGGAAAAAACTCTACGCTGCACAACTATGAGGCACTGGGCACATTCCATGCAAGTTTCAATCCTGTCCATCAATTATTAACCGAGATATTGCGCGGACAAGAAATTCGGACGGACAGACGGATGGACAGACGGACGGACGGACAAAGCGATCGCTATATGCCCCCCCTCTAGTTAGAGGGGGGGCATAATCCATACAATATTAACCGAGATCCAGCCCTACAAGTCCCAATTCACAAAGATTTGAAGAAAAAAGGGCCATAACTCTTGAAAATATACGCGAAACGTGGAAAAACTTCACGCTGCACAACTACAGGGCACTGACCACATATTCTGCAAATTTCATAATTGTCCATACAATATTAACCGAGATCCAGCCCGGACAAGTCCCAATTCATGGATATTTCAAGAACAAAGGGCCATAACTCTTGAAAATATAAGCGAAACGTGAACAAACTTTACGCTGCACAACTGTGGGGCACTGACCACATATCCTGCAAATTTCATACTTGTCCATACAATATTAACCAAGATCCAGCCCGGACGTCCAATTCACAGAGATTTCAGAAAAAGGGCCATAACTCTAGAAAATTATACCGGAACTCGGAAAAAACTCTACGCTGCACAACTATGAGGCACTGGGCACATTCCATGCAAGTTTCAATCCTGTCCATCAATTATTAACCGAGATATTGCGCGGACAAGAAATTCGGACGGACGGACAGACGGACGGACGGACAAAGCGATCGCTATATGCCCCCCCTCTAGTTAGAGGGGGGGCATAATTATCCAGTTTCTAGATGATACTTCGTATACCTATAAGGGTTCAGTAGTCAGTGGAGATGAAACCGCTTGTGTCTAGACCTAGTGTTCCCAGTCTTGGAGTGGGTGAGTAGTAGGGTTTAACGTCGTTTTCAACCTTGTTTCCAGTCATATCACGACGGTGCCTCCTTGTGCCAGAACACGAGAGTGCTCACAGTTCCTATTACCCTGGACACTGATCAGTACAGCACTCGGTCACCCATCCAAATATTGACCGAGCTTAACGGCTATGATGAGATTTTAGAGCTCGATATGTGGGGCAAAACCGCATATCTTCATGGTGATCTGGTCCTAAGAGGTGATAAACACAATTGTGATATTCCTCTGAGTGCACACGACTGTTTTACCCTCAAAAATAATTAGATTGAAAATTCAATATATTGGAATCCGTGAGAAATCTTTGGTTTAAACGATGCTTTATTGCATTTTTTTGCAAGTGGGAGCGCATTAAGACGAGCTTATAACTGCGTCTCCCACATTGAACTACATTAAACAATACAATACACTTCGGGACTAAACATGAACGAACAATTATGATGCACGGCGTGAAGAGAAAACATAGATATAAGGGGAATTATATAATCATAACAAAATCTTTCCGATTGAATACATGTATTCCATCTAATAGATTGGAAATTTCAATCTCAGATTGATTTGATTATTTTCAATCCAGATTGAATTTCAATCTAATTATTTCAGAGTGTTAGTATATTTCTGTGTAGAATACACTAAATAATATTGTGAGACATCTTTACTATGGAGCTGAGCTGCTGTCAAATTTGAGCAAATGGGGCTACCGATGTTTACATGAAAAAAGAAATAATGGGTGTTTTGGTGTTGCAGGAATTATTGTCGGGATATGAAATTTCAACTTTCCCCCAGGTGGATCGACACAAAAAAAAGCTAAAAAAACCCCAAAACAATCACATGATCTTTTCACCTTTTACCTGTAGCTCCTGGAAATGGCACAGAGATATTCTTGAGTTAATATATATATATCAGTGGTTTTAAAATCTGCAATGTCACTCTCTCTGTGAAATTCAGTTGTTGAAGAAATGTATATATACATGAACATCTTTCAGAATCGGCACAAAAAAAAAAGCTAAAAAAAACGAACAAAAAAACAATCACATGATCTTTTCACCTTTTACCTGTAGCTCCTGGAAATGGCACGGAGATATTCTTGAGTTAATATATATATGTCAGTGGTTTTAAAATCTGCAAGGTCACTCTCTCTGTGAAATTCAGTTGTTGAAGAAATGTATATATACATGAACATCTTTCAGAATCGACACAAAAAGAAAGCTAAAAAAAACAAAAAAAAACAAAACAAAACAATCACATGATCTTTTCACCTTTTACTCTCTCTGTGAAATTCAGTTGTTAAATCACCATATTGTGAATGACTGAATGGCATGGCCGTGAACCAGGCACTGAATGTACTTTTGATACAACTTATGGTTTCAGAGGTCATTGGCCAGCCACTATTTTGAGCCCCAGCAGTGACCTTTCTGAGACAAGGCTGTGGAACAATTACTGATGTGCTGTTAATGCAAATGAGAATATGGTACCCAAACAGTCAGGCACTTTAACATAGGTCCAAATGGAAGATGTGCATTCTAGACAATTTTAGAGAAAATACAAGTATCAAGTTGGGATAGAGCTCAAAAACAATAAGTTTTTGTCCCCCTTGACAGGAGCAATATGCATAACAAATTTTAAATTGATTGATGAAGGCATTCTGAAGTTATCCAACAAAAAAGATTGAACAAAAGGAATATTAACATAAGGGAAATTGTGGATAAAACCCCAGTTCCCAGCAGAGCTGAAAAATAGCAGGTATCTTCCCCTAGACAGGAGCAATACGCACCAAAAATATGAAGTTGATCGATATGTGCTCAAAAGTTAACAGAGGGAAAAGAAAAGTGGGGAAGAGGAAGACAGAAGAAACTGACAAACACGTTGGATTTACCTCTAATGAAAATTAAAATTTAAGATATTTTTATTCTGTGTGAAGTGGCTCTGTAATTATGAACATGCCACAAGGAAATCTTGCAATTGGCCGTAGCAAAAGTTACTATTGGTACAATGTACATATAATCAGTAAACACAGAGACTGAATATGGTAACCAACTCCTATTCGTCGACAGTATAAATATAGAACATTGTTTGTGTCTCACACACACGCAAGTATTCAGTCCCAGTATTTCATCTAATTTCTGCAATAAATTGAGTAATCTGTTTAATCCTTCCGATATTTATCCCGACAGGGAAGCCGCTTTTATATTTCATCAATGACACTCGGGTGTAAATTTCACACATTCTTTAGAAACTCGAAACAAATGACTTCTCCCGCGATCACGTGCTGGTTTTCTTTGGCACTTGTAAGTCGTGTTTATCCTTTTCTAAACCCATTGTCTGACAACAAATCGGCAAAGTAATTCTCCTGTTTCGTCGTGTCATTTACACGGGATTATACAACCTTTTATTGTTGTGTTATCAGACACATTTTATTTTTATGGAGCTGGTTTATCTCATTTCTGTGACCCATTAATTTGTTTACAGTGGGCGGGGTTTCCGGGGATCCCGTGTTTTCATTGGCTGTGTTTTTGTAGTAAACAAGATGGCGCGAAAGACTTCGGCATTAGATTCTGGTTGTCTAACGTTAAATTTGATGCTATCATATGGACTACGAGTATCATTCTTTCAATTTAGGTTCATCTACGAATAATACTCTCAATCAGCACATTCGGTTCATGCTACAATAAACCTATCGCCATCGGGACACGTTTTCGCACCTTTTTATTGCGACTTGGTTTGAACGTTTCTCAAGGACCGAAGCCGGGCGAAGGAGGTCGTAAAATCATAAAATAATTCTGATTCAGACACACATCTCGTGTCTGACTGAAAGATTATTGAGAAATATTATAAAGAACACACAGCTTGTAGATGGAATTACGAATTAACGACAATGATAAATTGTACGCATTCTTTGCGCATCGTGCGAAGTGGCCGTCTAGCCTCTGGTTTAGTAAATGCCCGCATGATCTTCGAGGGAACTCCGCACGTTATTCGCATCGTGCCGCATCGTGCGGAGATCGTTTGCGCATCGTGCGGAGATCGTGCGCATATCGTTTCAGCATCGTCTGTGCATCGTCTCCGCATCTTTAGTGCTCATTTTATTGGTGTACTGTATATGAGATATCTGACAATACAACCATATACCCCTCATGATCACTCTCCATCACCTCTATATGAGATATCTGACAATACAATCATATACTCCTCATGATCACTCTCCACCTCTATATGAGATATCTGACAATACAACCATATACTCCTCATGATCACTCTCCACTTCTTCTACATGAGACATCTGACAACACAATCATATACCCCTCATGATCACCCTCCACCTCCTCTATATGAGATATCCGACAATACAACCATATACTCCTCATGATCACTCTCCATCACCTCTATATGAGATATCTGACAATACAACCATATACCCCTCATGATCACTCTCCATCACCTCTATAGGAGATATCTGACAATACAACCATATACCCCTCATGATCACTCTCCACCTCTATATGAGATATCTGACAATACAACCATATACCCCTCATGATCACTCTCCATCACCTCTATATGAGATATCTGACAATACAATCATATACTCCTCATGATCACTCTCCACCTCTATATGAGATATCTGACAATACAACCATATACTCCTCATGATCACTCTCCACCTCCTCTGTATGAGACATCCGACAATACAACCATATACCCCTCATGATCACTCTCCATCACCTCTATATGAGATATCTGACAATACAACCATATACTCCTCATGATCACTCTCCATCACCTCTATATGAGATATCTGACAATACAACCATATACCCCTCATGATCACTCTCCATCACCTCTATATGAGATATCTGACAATACAACCATATACCCCTCATGATCACTCTCCATCACCTCTATATGAGGTATCTGACAATACAACCATATACCCCTCATGATCACTCTCCATCACCTCTATATGAGATATCTGACAATACAACCATATACTCCTCATGATCACTCTCCATCACCTCTATATGAGATATCTGACAATACAACCATATACCCCTCATGATCACTCTCCATCACCTCTATATGAGATATCGGACAATACAACCATATACCCCTCATGGTCACTCTCCATCACCTCTATATGAGATATCGGACAATACAATAATATACTGCAAATACGATATTTGACAGAGAGAGAGAGAGGATAAAGTATATACCATTGACATTCAAACCCACTACCATGACTACAGCTGCTCATTGAGGAGATAATTCGGTCTATGATGATGTGGATTCTCTTCAAATTTGTTTACATCTTCATTTTCTAATTATTACATTTCAAACACTGAAGGCATCATTGTTTTATTAGGAGTTTTTTGCAAAGAATAACAGTTTTCATTACTTGAAGTTATTTACTATCCATGTGCCTGGAATCCAGTAGAAACAGGCAGACTGACTGTCAGAGGATAATGAGTATAAACAGAACAGCTGGAAATATCAGTGAAGTATTCATACCTGTTCAGCAGTTCCTAAGAAGGGTTTAAGTGTAATATGTGCTCTGACAAAGGCTCCTCCCAAACTGGCGGCTCCAGGTTTGAAAAGCGGGAACAACCCACTGAAAAAGACAGTTAACTGTAACATAAGGGCTGGACAAGAAACATGTCAGGTAATAACAATACGGAGGGGAATTTGAATATATTCAAATAAAAAAATCACATCAAGCTGAAACTTTCCACATGTATTATTAGGGCTTTCCTAGTGTAGTATTATGCAAAAAGACATTCAAAATCATGTTTGGTACACACATTTGAATGCACAAGAACACACTTTTGACATAATTTACCTTCAATTTAGTTTTGTGGTATGATATACATGTAATAAGCTCTCATGATCATATGTTTGAAATGGTTTCCAAGGTTTTAACAGCTAGTCCAGTAGAGTACGAAATCATTGAGTAACATTACTGTTTTTGATAACAAGCCATCAGGCCGATACTAAAAACAAAACGTGACTGTTTTCAATAACAAACTGAATCTGCTACTAAAAATAGTAACACATATCTAAAACAGATTCTGAGAGATACCATAAGCAGCAACAAAGATCTATTAAACATTTATAAACAATGTTAGTATTTATTATCAAATCAAACCTGCTATAGTTGCCCTAATCCTCCTTTGAGATTCTGCTGTAGATTAAAAAATTCTCACCCTCTGGAGCCTCAGCCAATAGGTTACACTGCGCCTGCGCCCAAAACGCACTTCCCCAAATCACTTTCTTCTATAAGCCTATAGCGTGCTGCGTGCAAGGCCGAGAAGAGTGCGGGGAGGCTGGGTCGGGCAGTCAAGACTATAGCAGGTTTGATTTGATAATAAATACCAACATTGTTTATAAATGTTTAATATTTATGTCTCAAATCTACACCTGCTATAGTTGCCCACTACCAACAGTAGGAGGTGGGCCTCGGCTTTGTTGAAGTGTGCTGTAACCGCTGAGATGATCAGAGATATGTACATGGAACCGTAAATTGAACCCGTCAGTGGACCCTGGGCCTAAGGGCACTGTAGGGGCTAAGGGGCAATTTCTAGTGCGACAGTAAGAAGGGTATAGGGACCGAGGCTTCTGAACCCGAATACTAGTGGAACCAACTGACCATGGTTGTGGTACGTTAATTGAACCCGTCAGTGGACCCTGGGCCTAAGAGCACTGTAGGGGCTAAGCCTAAGGGGCAATTACTAGTGAGACGGTAAGAAGGGTATAAGGACCGGGGCTTCTGAACCCGAATACTAGGGTACCAACGGTTGCTCCAATCGCCAATTTCTTTCTATGAACTTTTCTTGAATGTCCGACACTAGATTTACCTAGAAAAAATAAATACATTTATACTCACTGTATTTACTAGTGTCGGGGTCTTAATAGCTGACTTGGCTGGTATTGGCGATTAGGGAGCGTAGCAAAAATCAGAACGCGATTTTTGTTCCAGTGGAACAAGAGAATGCCCACTGTTGAACGTTTCAGTAACTCGGAACGTTCGGCAGGAACGTTCCACCTACCAGGAACGTTCAGCATGAAGGCACCCGAACGTTTTGAAGAACCTGAGCGTTCTGATGCACCCGAACGTTCTACGACCAGCAACTAAAAGTCCCAGATTCGCATACTGTACGTGTACGATTCCCGTTAGCTCACGCACTGCTTTCGCGAAAGCTCGACGTCAAGAAATTGAGTGGATTCGTGTCATAGTTTCAAGTCTCTCTATCTTTTCCGAAAGCTGTATCTTTCGCGAAAGATGTATCAGTAGTCAATAAAACGTCGTGAAATGTTGCCGTTTTGTGTAATTAAAGGTTTATGGGTTTGTCTGTGTTGATTTGTTTGCACCCGAGTTAAATTATGAACAAAACACGTCCTTATTTCCCTGGCTGGAATCAGTGGGGCTTATAACACGTTCAATTGTCATCTCTGCATTAATTATGCCGATTTGAAACAAGAAATAAAAGTCCCCCGCAGTTTCTGGAATTGGAATTAACATCGTCAACTGTGCGAACTTTGACCCTGCAGAGCTATGCCCCTGCATGAAAACAGCCGTTCAACGCACTTTGGTAGTCCTTCGGTACGCAGTGTGATCACCTGTAGCGTTAACTTCGGAATTTGTCTACGGAATTTGTGATTGCAGATGAATTGATTATCAAAATAATACAATAACAACTACATGGCTTGTTGTCCCAAGGTTTTGTGTTTTAATCTGTTACAGCTCTTTTGTTTTTAACCTTGGCTGGTTTTTTGCTTTGTTTTTTGTTTACGGTTTGGTCCCGGTCTAGGAGACTGAATGATTTTGTTTTTGTACTAATACACCCATTATGAGCCGATTACGGTAACAAAACAACGGAATAAAAGAACAACATTTCACCTGGGGAACATGTAGATCTGTAGATCTAATATCCATTACGAGGTAATAGGATATTACCAATACAATAAATAGTAACACTTAAATTAAGCCTCAAATTAAGAAACTGAATCCCGTTTTGCGAGACAACAGTATATATAAAATGCCACATCTCTTAAAATGGAATCGGGTGGGTCTAACAAAAGAACAAATAGTTGAGAAAATACTAAATTAATATTATCCTGGATGGTATAAAAATGATTCGTTCTCATATGTTTTTCATCCTCAAATTGTGTTGCGGAATCCTGTCCCTTATCACAGAGAAAAGTACCGATAATGAGAAACTTATTAGCCCATTCTTCCTAAATATTTACATAATACTAAAAATTTGTCTAATGTTAAAACAAAAGAGAAAGATGCAAGATAATTTTACGGATAGCACAGAAGAATATATAAGATAAATATTGTGATAAAAAATATGAATAACTTTTTTCTTTTCTCATATCGCCCAAATTTATCAACAGTTTTACAGTCGCCTTCATAAGAGATAATAATACAGATCATCTAGAGTGAATCGAAGAAATTCTTGCATAAAGCATTCACTTTTGGCACGAGAAAACCGGAATGTGAAATTGAAGACCGGGAAGTTCCCTGCTGTTGA
The DNA here is from genome assembly GCA_036873755.1 of Hanleya hanleyi. Lineage (NCBI taxonomy): Eukaryota > Metazoa > Mollusca > Polyplacophora > Lepidopleurida > Hanleyidae > Hanleya > Hanleya hanleyi. The sequence goes on along the minus strand of JAVTVY010050001.1, from coordinate 14,886 downwards.
CCTTGTTGTTATTGGCAGCACTCGGACCTCGGCGAAAGCACTCTTTCGTGCAGACGTCGCGAAAGATTTCATTTCGACTTAGAGCATATAAAATTATGTTTTTATATCTAATGTAAAGTTGATTGTAATAGAAAGAAGAAACGTATATCTCTGTGAGTCTGGGGATAATGAAGATCGATCTTCGTTATTTTCTTGGAGTTGGGAATCCGTGTAATGACAAGTTGCCATTTTCAACAAATGTTCTCCGCGAATATGACCGACGATATGACAAAGTAATTTATTACACACGTTTACATTTATGAGAACGAAACGAAATGAACGGAATGAACGCAAAAGGATGAACGGAGTTTGAACAAAATACAACCGAATTGTGAACGGAGTTAGACCGACCGCGTTTGACCGGAAAAACCGCAAAACGGAACGAAATGAACGCGAACGGACCGCAAAATGAACGGAACGAGTGTAAACATTAACGCAATTCATACTTTACCTTATACGCCTCGATGAGAACGAATCTTTTTTTTATACCATCCAGGATAATATAGTATCTTCTCAACTATTTTTTTCTTTTGTTAGACCCACCCGATTCCATGTCAAGAGATTTTATATATAATGTCTCGCAAAACGGGATTCAGTTTCTTAATTAGAGGCTTAATTTAAAGTGTTATTAGTAATATACTCTTACTTAGTAATGGGTATTAGACCTATATGTACCCTACGTGAAATGTTGTTCTTTTATTCCGTTGTTTTGTCAACGTACTCGGCTCATAATGGGCTGGGCGCACTACTATAAAAAATCTTTCATTCATTCAAGTCTCCGGGACCAAACAGTGAAAAACAAAACAAAAACAAAAACAGCCAAGGTTACAAACAAAAGAGCTGCACGTCTCACGCCGACCATAACAGATTACATGTGTACAACACAAAACCTTGGAACAACAAGCCATGTAGTTGTTATTGTACGGTATTTTAATTCATCAATTCATCTGCCAAAGTCCTCTTATCAGCGATGCGTGATGCGGCTCTCTTCAGGGGGATAGCTTTGCAGGGCCAAAGTTCACAGAGTTACAAATGTCGAATTCCTATGTCCAGAAACTGTGGGGGGGGAGGACTCTTATTTCTTGTTTATAATACGTAATTAATGCAGAGATGACAATTGAATGTGTTATAAGCCCCACTGCTTCCAGCCAGGGAAATTAGGACGTGTTTTGTTCTAGGCCAAGCAACATAATTTTCTTTCCCGCAAATGTCGCCATCTCGAACACCGATGCCGAAAAACTGTCTGCTTCTTGTCGGCTAAAAAAATTGCGTACGCAAAAGAAACATACTTTCGCGAAAGTAACTTGCTCTTGCGAAAGTACATTGCCGAACCTTGCGCGCACGCATACGCATAGCTTTCGCCATTCTTTCGCCTACCTGGTCGTACTTGTAGTATCTAAAACCAGAACGTTTGGCAGGAACTTTCCCTCTGTACAGAACATTCAAGGGGAACGTTCCTCTAATGTGGAACGTTCCAGTAGCTGAAAATGGAACATGGCTGCATCCAATACTGGATGCAAATGTTCCATTGGAACGTTCCGGTTACCGATATGCCGTGACTCGGTACTGCCCGCCCCCCCCCTTTTTTCCTTTGAAGACTAGGCGACTACATGTTGGGCAGCAGCGAGCGGCCCTAACATGGTCAGGTTATCTGTTTGTACTGACAAGTCTCTCAGATAGAAATCTGTAAACGTGGAATTGGCACTCCAAGCACAGGTTTGGACAATGTCATCTAGCGATACGTTCTTCCATAAAGGCCATGATGATGCGATGGCTCGTATTTCATGAGAAGATGCAGAGGCTAGCAGTGGGGGGGCATCGAGGGATAGCTCGTATGTCCATTTAATGGTCTTGCTCAACCAAGAGGCCACCGTATTCTTGGTAATGTCTTGAGTAGCCCCTGGGAGAAGAGAGAGTAGTAGTAGTCGACGAGAACCTCTGATAGGATCGGTACGGCTGAGGTAGTGACGTATTGCTCGTACTGGACACAGTAAGATGTCGTTATCAAGTCCTTGAACAAAATCTGATAATGCAGGGATGGAATATAGACGTTGAGCACAAGGTCCTTGTCGTACAGTCTCATTCTTCGCGATGAACTCAGGAACAGGGCGGAAGGATATGCGTGACCAGTCTGCCGTCCAAGTCATCGATTTTCTTTCCAAGGTATGAAGCTCGGATACTCTAGATGCCAGGGCGAAGGCCGCTAGGAAGGCAGTCTTGTAGGAAACAGCTTTCATCGAGGCTGACTCTAATGGTTCAAATGGTGGGCGAAGGAATGCGCTGAGAACCACTCCAATGTCCCACTTTGGTAATAGTTTCCGGGAACGACGGGACTTCGTGCACAGGCATGTAGAAGAGCAGAGATATTGGGATCCAGGCTAATGTCGATGCCAGTGCTGTGATGTGGAAGATCGGTTGGGTGAAACCATCGTCTCTGCAATATCTGCTGAAAATCCTTGGTCTGTGAGGCCAAGAAAAAAAATATGTCTGTTTCCGGTTACCCGACCGAGTCTAGATCAATCGTGCGACTCTAAAAATTTTATCAGCAAATTCCAACGAAATCACTACCAAGGCCGCGTTTTACGACAACAACAACAACCGTAAAGCGGCGTGCCAATTGTCAGCATACCGTAAAGTGTGACTGTAGCAGACCGCATGGCGTGGCGGCAGGTTGACGATCTTTTCAGGAAATAAAGCACCTACTTCTAGGTCGGGAATCGAGAAATCAGCAACCTGATTACGCTTCAGTCGACTTGATCATGTTTACCAGGACAATTTTAAACATATTCTCCATCAACTTCGAAAGAAATCTACTGATTTTATGACTTGAAATGGCGTTTGTTTGCGGACACGGCAGCTTGCAAGTGGTGTTCGTTTTCAGCGGAATCGGCGACGACACAATCAAAGTCTAACCGACCGGTACCATTTCTCCGCTAAAAAATCCAAAATTTCCCCGACTTGTTTTTATTATGAATGCATTGAAATAAACCCCCAAGATTCAAGCAAGTAATAACTCTTCTGTTTTCGAGAAATGGCTTGTTCAAATCGTTGTACTGTTGTACAGTCACGACTCACGTCTCATTTCTCAAATTGCTCGAATTAGATAGGCGCTGGTACAAACCTCCATGATGTTCAAATTAATTTCCCATTTCATTTTATGTTGTATATGTCAACTTTTTGTTCAGGCTTTTCCAGAAAATAAGTACACTCTCCCTATGGAAGGCACTGAAATTCCAGATGGAATTTTGTATTTTTCACTAAAAATCCTTAAAATTCTAGAGGAAAATTTCATCATTTCTGGGCGGAAATCCTTGGAATATATTGTTTTGCATATCAAGTTGCAATCAATTAAAACGATACTCGTTTTGGTGGTAAACAGCAGTCAAACACATTAATGGCAATTCTTATTTCCATAATATCAGTACAATAACTGGTTTCAGCAGAACTCATTGAAATATCAAGATTTGCTGGATCCAGTATTGATAAAAATACCAACGATATATATTTGGAGGGTTCCCCGCCCTTGATCTTTTGAATATCTGAAAATATGGGGGGATGTGTCCTGGGAGAATATGTTAAAGTGGGTGGGAATATTATACAATCAAGAATATATTTGTAGACCATTGTATATGGGACAGGAGTACTGGACATCAAAATAAAATTTATTTCCAAAATAAAATCTTTTTTGGCCCTACCTACTCTATTTTTTTCTGGCCCGTAATCGGAAACAGACATATATTTTTTTTTGGCCTGAGGATACACTTGGTAATCTGCAGACGTATAAGTTGAGCCACTGAGGGTTGTGATGGGGTATCCCGCAGGATTGGCTTAACAGGTTGGCCCAAACTGGTAGGCGACGTGGAGAGGCGGTGAGTAGAGGGATCAGGGCCGGAAACCACGGTCGACGAGGCCACCACTGAGCAATGAGAAGAATGATGCAGTCGTGTTGAACAATCTTCTGTAGTACTTCCTGCAGTAAGGCAATGGGTGGGTAGGCGTATGCAAGGAATTTATGCCAGTTGATCGATAGGGCATCGATGGCGTAGGCTCGAGGGTCCCGAAACGGACTGATGAAAAGGGGAAGCTGTGCATTGTTCCTCGTCGCCAATAGGTCGATCAGAGGGTTCGCCCAGATGTTGATGATATGTTGGAAGATCTCTGGGTGCAGTTGCCATTCCGTCTGTAATACCGTGTCGGGACGAGATAGGCAATCTGCTAATACATTGAGCCGGCCTGGAACATGACGAGCACGTATGTGGCAGTGATGTTGCATCGCCCAGTCGTAGAGGGTCCAAACCATACAGAATGGTACCCATCTTGTTGATATGAGCAATGACAGTTGAATTGTCTGTTGCGATGCGAAGAGACGAATTCTCCAGTAGATGACTCCACTGCTGGACTGCACAGATGACAGCTTTCATTTCCAAGAGGTTGATATGAAGTTTGGCATCCGCTGTTGACCATCTGCCGGACATCTCTAGATCGTCTAGATGGGCTCCCCAACCTGTCTCGGATGCATCGGTGTAGAGATGGTATCGAGGAACTGGTGGTACAAACGGTACTCCCCGCATGACATTGTAACGGGATTGCCACCAAACCAGATGTGGGTGTAGTGACTAGTGGTTTGAGATGTGAAGTTTGAAGATACTGATGCAAGTGGTATTGCAGAGGACGAACTTGGAGACGGCCATAGTGAGTGAGGTCTTGAGCGGATGTGAACAGACCCACCAGTCTCTGCCATGACTTGAGGGGCTGTGCGGGTGAGGTCAAGAATACTGAATGTTGGTCCAACGGTCTTCCGGGGGTCGTGCCAACTGTTGAAGTGTGTCGAATACTGCCCCGATGAACTGACGGCATTGAGCCGGTTCCAACTCTGACTTCTGAGGATGAGGAATGAAGCCGAGATGTTGAAGGATGAGTAGAACGAATCGTATCTGAGCGTTGAGTAGAGACTTGTCCTGAGCCCAGATGAAAATGTCGTCTATGTAAACTTCTATGTGAATGCCCCGTAAATGCAGGAACGCTATGGCTGGTGCTGTGATGCGGGTGAAAAGCCATGGTGCGATGTTGACTCCAAACCGGAGCACCTGCCACTCGAAACGACAACCGGCGACGGTGAAGCGTAGGTATCGACGGTGTCAAGGATGAATGGGTATGTGCAGATAAGCGTCTTGTAGATCGATGGAGGCCAGCCAATCCCTGTGATGTAGACGGGCCCGGATCGATGAAATCGACGTCATCTTGAAATGCGGAGGTGGTGACAGGTACAGCTTGTTGAGACATCACAGGTCGATAATCATACGCATCTGGTCGGAATTCTTTTTCGGAACCAGGAAAATACGGCTGTAGAAACCGACTGTGTTCTCGGCCTGAGGTAACTCTCTGACTGCACCTTTTGTGATGAGAGTGGTGATAGATGAGAGAAGTGTCTGAACGTGTCCTGAAGGAACTGGTAGCAGTGATGGACGAGGATGGGATATGAGCACGGGATGGTCCTGGAAGGTGAAGCAAAATCCCTCTCTTAATGTCCTTAGAATCCATACATCGTCTGTAATGAGCTGCCAGTTTTCCCAGAAATGCTGCAGACGACCTCCGACGACAGGATGAGTGAAATGACGGAAGGCGGGCAGACGAAAGGAATGAGTACTGTCACTTGTTGGAGGCACCTCTGCCTCTGCCTCTACCTCTGGAAGCTCCGCGTCGACGTCCACGGGTAGCTGAAGGTTTGGCAAAGGGACGAAAATTATCTGAAGTAGTCTTCCGTGAAGTTGTCTTCTGAGCTGCACCTCGATTCCTCTGATTAGATGCAGTAGGAGCTGAGCGACGAGAAGCAGCGGCCAAAAGTCTAGATGTTCTCTCTTCCCGAACCTCAGGCATGATAGACTGAATTGCGTTGTTGAACACAAACTTGGAATTCAACGGCTGACGGATCAAGGTGTTTTGAGCAGATACTGGAACTTCGGCTTTAGTGTTACGTAAGATTGCCTTGCGCTGAGATTGAAGAAGGTCAGCATACGAGAAGGCGGAAGCCTCGATCACATGGCAATTAGTCTTGTTCAGTGTATAAAAACATCCCCGTAGGTAGGTTTGATGATCGGGAGATAGGAGAATATCACCCTCCGGCTGACGTATCGACGGGTCAAATACTAGACGAGATGCAGCGGACAGGAACCAATCAGTATAAGACGTAATCCGTTGAATGGCGATGAACATCTCTTGAAAACGTTCCACTTCCTTGGCTGTAAGTGAGGTGGTAGTTTTTGTAGTTTTCACGATTTGGTCTAAGTTCAAATCCAACATGGGGGGTTTGACTGGAAGTACGCCGTCGTGCATCCTATATCTAGAGGGAAAACTTGGGTTTCTGCGACTTATCCTGTTCTTGAAGTTTATTGTTGAGGTTAACCATTGTGGGGGCCCATGCTGGAGATGGCGCACATGAAGTGGGAGCTTTTGCTACTACTGGTAAGGCCGGAACGACGATGGATGCCATAGACACCGGTTCACGTCTAGTCCTACACGTTGAAGAGGAAATAGTAGGCTCCGGCATCTCAGGGACAAGGGCCATCAGGGCCGCCATCTTGTCCGTAAACGGTAAATCTCCCTCCTTTGGTGTTGATTTCTGTATATGAGATGAGGATGTCGATGAAGATCGGCGATCAGGAGATGTATAACGAAAATCTTGCAGAGTAGAAGCGTTGGTAGCCAACAATCTATCAAGTGGGTGGCATGGTCGATCAGCGTTGTTCGCAGCTGAAGACCCATGCGTGGACGCCTGATGACCGAGATCGGCGTCGTGAAGAAATGGAATGACGATGTGAAGATGAAGACGAACGTTGTGAACCCCGATGTCGACGAGAAGAGTTGGATCGACGGCGTAAAGGTGACGGAGAACGTCGTGAATTTCTATGTCGACGTGCAGGTGATGTGGAGAACGAGATCGTTGAGTCAAAGCTGGATCACGGTGTACTGGTGTGTAAAGACGACGTGGCTGAGTAGGCATGGTGCGCTGTGGTTCACGAGACCGGTGTAGACTTAGACGGGGTGGTGAACGGGAACGACGTTGATACCTATCATCACATAAAGGCGAACGTGATGAGGGATAATCTCGATGATGTCGATGTGAAGGGGATCGAGATCGGCGTCGGGAAGAACGAGATCGGTGACGGGAATTACGGGAGCGTCGAGATGTTTTTCGGTTCGACCGACGTGGGGAAATTACACGAGTCCCGGTAGATAATAGTCCAGTAGTCGCTATATTGGAAGGGGTCGCGGTGTCCACAATAATAGAAGACACAGTAGGCTGTTGTTCTTCGCTAACAAAAGGTAGGTTTGGCTCAGTGGTCTTTCTCTTCCCTTTTGTTCTCTTCTCTTTGTTTCCCACTGCTTTTGTTGTACGTAAAGCAGTGGGGACTGATTGCGTAACTGGTATACCCGATAACAGCTGGCCAGGTAGGTTTCCGACACGTATAGTGCCGCTTGGGGGAATTACAGGTGATAATGGGGACGAAGAATCTGGCATGTCTTCATTTATATTTCTATCCACTTTGAGATAAATTTCGGCTTGTTGCCTGTCGCTGGGTGCCAATTCCTCGTCTACTGCGGCCTGCAGTAAGTAACTCCGTCTGGCCTGTGCATAGTCGTACCAGGCTTGGTCGGGCCAAGCAATACAATCAAGGCACGTATTTTTCCTATAACAAATATGCGTCTTTACAGGAAAAACAAAGAGAATGTAAATCCAAACTTGACCAAGTTTGTCTGCAAGATGTGCAGCGCTTAGTATTCCTAGTTGTTTTAGACATTGTGTTACAATGCTGTATACTAGAGCTAGACTGATTTTCCCTAAGGGACCGTATCCATCCAACGTTCGTTTGCTAGACGTTTTAAACGATGAAAAAAAACGTCGATGCAAACGATGGGTGTATGAGTTGATCGTTTTTTAAAAAACGCCGGTCAGATAAAGACGATCGCCGGAAATCTCCGGCAACCTACGGTAAGGGTGCCTGTCGTCTTTTCACACCTCGAACAAAGGTGCAGACGTTTTCTAGCAAACGATTGAAAGTCTCCTGGCAAACGATCGGCTCGAAAGTAGTCCCGCTTTACAGACGCAAAAACAACAACGGCTGTGTCGCTTGAGGCCGTGAAAAACGGATTATGAGAACGGAACACAAATTAATGTTGTTTTTTTTCTCCAGATTTTTGCTATACGTGTGCTGCTTGACTATATCTTAGAATCGGTTACGGTGTAATTTGTTAACAAACAAAATATTATGGAACCATGATATCGTTTTATGAACGTGCGATTCGAATCTTATGTATTTTGCAGAATACGGGCTTTGCGCATTTTGGAAGGCGGCTTCAAAAAAGTCAGTTCTAGATTACCATTTGATTTGATTTGATTTTTATTTCACCATGCACAACAATAATGTTTAGTAAACAAAATATAATAGTGGCGGGATGAAAACCCCGAGGGGTTTGTTTTATCCCAAAATAATTATTATATTTACAAAGATGATAATTTGCGGTAAACTCTATCATAGTGAGACAAAAACACAAATTTAATTTCCAACTTCCACAGACGGCAAACAGAATAGATGTCTAATTATGTTCCAGGAATAAATACGATTATATCCTCGATTTGAATAATGAGAGCGAAACGTGAGATTTTAACTGAGAGGGTAAATTGTTCCATATTTTGGGACCCTTTATTTTAGTACTACAAGTCAGAGTAGTAAAAATCGCGATATAAATTTAATTTAGCCTGTCTAGTTGGGTACCTGTGGACAACAGATAATTTTGAAAAATATGATCTGAAAGTGTTTGGAATTAGGTCTGTATGATTGAAAAATTTGTCAACAAAAATTAACACCTGGTAGTCGTTTATTTGTTTTATGGACAATATTTGTAATTTTTGGAATGAGATGATCATAGTTTTACTTTAACAATTATTATTACGTTTGATTACAGATAAATGTCGAGTGAAACATTAGAATCTAATGCGTATATTTTTTCTCTTTCAGGACGATGCGTAAACGCAGAAATTTACAAGACATTCACCATAGATAACGGTTTTCTAATGGTGTAACTCATAATTTTGTTTTTGTTCAATTTGCGCTTTTGAAGCGCGCCTTGTTTGGTAAGCTTTTAAAGTTACATCTGCAAATATCTATACGTGATGAGTACTCTATTCATCTGAAGTTTGTAATTTCGATAGAAGTCGGATACCCGTGGTTGTACATTTACAACTTTTAGAGCAACGCCGCATGACATTTTCATACAGAGAGATTATTTTGTCACTTGGTATCGTCGATCCAGCTATGAGAGATCGTGTATGTAATTAACAAGAATTAACTAGTCTTGTTTCGCCGTTGGGATTCGAGTGGGTAATCAAAATAACCATTGTTTATTAGTTCTTAATTTGCTATGGGCTGTATCCCACCGTGTTAATTCCTCAATTTCTCACATGTCATTTATTACTCTTCATAGCGCATATTTGTTGATCTCTCTTTGTTATTGGTTTAAACAATATTTTATTCCAACAATGCAATGCATACGATCAGTAATAAAATTTATGTGAACTTACCTTGATTTCCTGTATGTTGTTCCATAGTGAATGAAGTATCGGTTGTGGTGAGAAACAAATAAGCTGGATGTGAAAGACGATGTGTATAGTACTAAAGATGAGATCATATATGTCCAACCTTCCAGAAATGCACTTAAATATATTTTTCATGGAACAAAACTGCATGGCTTATTTAGAGCCCGGAGTGATCAATTAAAACTGTCCCGGAAATGTGCAACTGTGAATAAACAAAAAGTATAAAATCAAAGACACTTGTTGCCTTTTATTTAATAATGTCTTTGAAATGAACAATCCCTTCAGCGATACTTCCCGTGAACGTCCATTTATTTGAATTATGGTAGTAATAAAGCAAATGCCCGTGGATGCCGCCCCCGGAAGTAACTCTTGCGTCCTTCGTGGCTCGAAAGTCAAGCTGTGTGTAGACCAATAGAACAGACAAAAAAGCTGATCACTTTACTATTATTATGGAATAAATTGACAGCTTGGCAATATTGTTTACTAATCAAGCAGGATTCTTACCTATATGCTCACCGGAAATTAGTTTCTTCCACGTATAGTCCTGCTGGATAGGGATATGGGACTTTCTTGCACAATCATATGTTTATTGGTTAGAATCTTACAACAAAACATAAACATAACGAAGAAATATGTGGATATGCGAATAATATTATCCGGAGAAAAGGCGGTCATTCCTCTAGTTTCAATATGTCCAGGGAGCAAACAAACCTGCAATGTAGAATAAAAGTGCGTTAAGTTGACCATAATAAATAAAACACCGATAATCAAATATTTGGATCTGTTTCGATAAAGTCTCAAATAAAAGATTGGTTGTCAAAAATACATCTGTCTCAGCGCATTGCCGAGAAATTCCCTTCAATCTAAAACATTAAAAATGCTTGAATGAAGACTCAATGGAAATTCACACCTCCACTTTCTCTCAAGTAGCGATGTTCAAATATCAGGGTCACCAAATATTCTCCCGTGACAATTCTTTTTCATGGCATCCATCAAAGTATAGCTCTAGAAACTTTTTGGATAATTTTAATGTATTCGACTTGTGAATTGAAGGATCGTGAATATAGCGTTTTCCTCTCTGATCTGGTATATCGCCATGAACGTTTCGACAGACACGTGTTCTACACCGGTCTTTATTTTCCCGCCATGCGGGAGCAGTCCTGTGTCGACTTTTCTATGCTGGGGATAAACCGCAGTCGAAATGGAAGGCCACGTGCGTGTACGCGTGTGCTCCTTGACCGTACACAAGCTGGGTTTTTTTTCAGACAGACCCGTAGAATAAATTGCGATATTTCTAAAATATTAAAGCTAAACGCGCGTGTTGATTTTCCCAATGGACTGCAATACAGTACACAGGCCAAATAACATATTAGAAACCTTTCCATTTTTTGGTTTATTTAACGTGAAACAGGGTCGATTTGCCGAGAATTTTCGGCGATATACCGACATTAGTTTGTTTTTTTATCAATTTCCTTGAAAACGCATTCATAAAATAAAATATTTAAATACATTTTTTATCTCGAGTATTATAGGACCATGAAAATATAAATATCATTTCTGTCTCTTCAGCTCTTTTCATGTTATATTTATTGGGAAAAGTGTAACACGATTTGCCAGTGAGGTATTAAAACGTGCTCTGAAGTGGGCAAATTTCAGTGGAATTCCCCGCAAATCGTGTTACACGTTTTCCGGTAAACATTACAAGAAAACCGCTGAAGATACAAAAATCATATAATAGTTTCATGGTCCCATAATACTCGCGATGAAAAATATTTATTTAGATTTCTATTGCATCCATGCGTTTTCAAGGAAAGGGATCAAAACCTAGTGTCGGCATTATCGCGAAAATTTCCAGGCGAATCAACACCATTTTTCCACGGTAGACTTCCGTATCGCCCTGAATAACAAGGAAATATTTATCAACCTAAATATTTTTGAAACGGGTATTTCTTTAAGTTAAATAATAACTGAACATAATTCAGATCAGTAAGATATCGGCAGAGTTATCTGTTGATTACCTTTTCCGGCCTATTCAAAGAAATTGTTTACACCATGCATACATGGGGAGGGTGTTATTAAACCATTCAGTTTTATTTGCGTACGTGACACTTCCATTATCACAGCTAGATGGTTGTCATTTTCATAGAAAATTTTTGCACACAAACAGCGACTTCTCGTAATCAAACCTTTAAAACAAACGCGGAAGGCGATTAAAGTGTAATTTATTTCCCTTGTGTTAAACCCGTTTTCACATTCGCTGATAGCGCTATATTTTGTTACAAATGTGCGCAGTTGAGAGCTAAGGCACGGCCTGTTCACCCAGTGTGTATTTATGCGCAGCTTAACACGTGCGATCGTCTTTTGTCAGTGTCTTCCAAACGACGACGTTTTCTTCCGAACGACAGCGGTACCTTCGGCCGTCTCCGGTGATGGTTTTTTTGATCGTTTGCTACACAAAAAAACGATGGTGCAAACGATGGGTGTAGTAGCTGAGCGTTTTTTTCCATCGTTTAAAACGTCTCAACAGCAAACGCTGGTTGGATACCGTCCCTAACAAGATAGGTAAAAAAAAATAAAATAAAAATGTAATTCTAAGCAGAGCTTTTCTCCAAACACGTCAGCACGCTGTGCTGTAGGAAGAAAAGTGATTTGCGGAAGTGCGTTTTGGGCGCAGGTGCAGTGTAACCTATTGGCTGAGAATTTTTTAATCTACAGCAGAATCTCAAAGGAGGATTAGGGCAACTATAGCAGGTGTAGATTTGAGACATAAATAAAATATATTATAGGAGTTTTCTCCTTTGGTTGCATGGAATTTACCATGACCTGTTTTGGACTGCCTTTTCTATCTCATAACAAGGATTTTGACACTTAAATAAGGTTATCACATGATTCTCGACATATTGAACCTTGTGTGAAGAATAATTAAACATCCCTGAATTTGTTTTAATAAGGCTAATTAGCCCAATTCTGCAAGAAATCCAAGACATACGGAAAATTATATGTACTTTTGTTTGTGGTCTAGTGTGATAACCAAGAGAGAGTGAGTGAATATGATTTAACATCGCTTTCAACTATACTTGAGTCATATCACGACATTTGTGTGGTAACTACGATACATAGGTTATTTAATCGAAGACATTCAAAGTTTTCCCTGGAAATATGTTGCTGCTGTTGTTATTTACCCGATATGTTTCTGGTTCAGCACCTTAAAGCATTAAAAAAAGTTACCAGAAGTAACACAGCGAAGTGTACCAATATCAAACATTTATAAACAATGTTTCTATTTGTTACCAAATCAAACCTGTTTCAATTATGCCATTCAATCTCCGTCAGGAAGATGATACAACGTAGAAAACGGAAGTTAAAAACTAAAAGTTAGCTCCCCTAGCGGAGAGTTGTCCGCCCCTAGGAGAGCTCTCCCATCTAATTCCAGCAGGATTACTATATAGGCTCTGCCCAAGCCATACTCGCCCTCTATTCTCATTATAATTACCGAGACCTGTAGTGTTTAAGGCCGGCATGAGGGGACGGAGGGAGGGTCAATCAAATTGAAACAGGTTTGATTTGGTAACAAATAGAAACATTGTTTATAAATGTTTGATATTTGATTCCCAAATCGTAAACCTGTTTCAATTATGCCACAGTACCAACATATGGAGGCGGGAATCTCGGCCTTGTGGTAACTCCCATAGCAGACTAGTAATCGCTGGAACGACACAGACATGGGTATAAATCTGAGACATTATTACTCAACAAGTTAACCCTGGTCAAAGACGCATAGGGTAATTGAAGGAATTGATACAGTTCTACTTATCTTCTGATTGTCTCCATCCATGTAGCTGTGCTCGTGGTGTGGTACACAATTCCACCAAGTTGAAAGGATACCCGGGGCAACAAAGGCAGCAGAAGGTCCCCTTGGTAGGCACTGTATGTCTTAGGGGGGGGGTAAAGACGGCCACAAGCCATTGCACACAGGGAGATCCTTGGCCGACCATAAGTCCGGTGAGAGCGAATAAACTAGCCGAAGCTTAGAGGGTCACCAAGTCCACACCACTCTCAGACCGCAAGCCTCTTGAGGTCAACCCACCATTCTTGGAGTGATGAAAGATGCGTTGGAATTGACCGTGCTTGCTCCCTGGGTCCGGCTACACATCGTCAACTCCCTGTACTTGCGTCACTAATGTTGACCCTAGGCCTGGAGCAGGTGTCTTTTGAGTTGAAGCGCAGAGGACCCAGCTGAGACATCTAGAAGGAAGTCAGTTTCTGAAGAACAGAAGCAAATTTCAGTTAGGAGTAAACCCTATCCTGGTGTCAGGCCTTCATTGGTGATTATAGAATCCACAGCCGGTCAACTGACTTATTTCTACCTCCTGAGATGCCTATTATCATATAAAATATGTAATAATAATAATATGACTGAGATGAGATGAGATGAGATGATACAGCAAGATGGCTGTCTTGCTGCGATGGTGACAATTTTGCCGCCCCCCCCCCCTCTTTTCTGAAATTACTCACAACGTGCTGGGTAGCCACAGTGGCCCAAGCGTGGTCACACTATTGATTGCACTGTCATATCCCTCAGACAGATATTAGTGAACGTGGAGTTAATTGTTCAGGCACAAGACAGGACAATGTCATGGAGGGGTCAGTTCTTCCATAGATGCCATGACGCAGCGATGGCACGAATCACATTAGAAGAAGCAGAAGACAGTAGTGGGGCGTCAATGGTATATCTACCTTCTGCCAATTGATAAGACTATTTTATGGTCTTCTTCAACTACGCAGCTTTTTAAAATGTCAAGCCTCGCTGACAGGCGAAGGGACAGAATAACCGTAGCCGAGAGCCGCGAACGGATCGGAACGAGTAAGATAGTGGCGGATGGCTCGAACAGGACATAGCAGAAGATCGTCCTCGAGGCCATGTACAAAGTCTGACAACGCAGGAATGGAGTACGACGTTGAGCGCACGGACCTGAACGAACAGACTCATTTTGGCGATAAATTCAGGAATGGGCCGAAAAGAAATGCAAGACCGATCCGCTGTCCAGGTCATAGAAGATCTTTCAAAGAGCATGAAGTACAGACAGTCTGGACGCCAAAGCAAACGCCGCCACGACGGCCGTCTTATAAGACACAGCTTAAAGGTGGTATAATCAGAGCACACAGAACCACACCGATATCCCATTTCGGTAACAGTTGGCGAGTACAACGCGACTGTAATGCGAAGGCGTGAATAAGAGCAGAGATATTAT
>JAVTVY010050000.1:0-22236 GCA_036873755.1 Hanleya hanleyi | reverse complement strand
AACTGATTTGAACTGGAAAAAGATATGAAATATATACTGTATGATGTGGCAATCACGAATATGCAAAGATTTTGGTCTTTGGTCACGTGGTTTGGCCGCCATCTTGTATTTGTGAAAAACTTTACTGATTTTGCAAGGGCATATTCTCTTGAACCCTGATACGTACCGATTTCTAGTCTACTGTGATATATCGAGAAGACTATGGTCTGTTGCACTGAAAGCAATATTGTTGATAGGCTGAACGGTTTGGCGGTCATATTGGATTTAACCCCAAACCATATTGGATATCTGAAACCGATGTGAAACTTGGTACAGATTATCAATGGGTCGCGGTCTCTCAAATTCGGTTTAGCTTCGTGAAACAAATGACAGCCATCAACCAATCAAAATTGTGGGATTTTGAAGTAACGGATTTGGTCACGTGGTTTGGCGGGCATCTTGAATTTTGTGAAAATCTTTATCTATTTTGCAAGCGCTTATTGTCTTGAACTCTTATAGATACAGATTTCTAGGCTGTTGTGATATATCGTGAAGGCCATCATGCATGGTCTGTTGCACTGAAAGCAAAATACTGTTGATGAAGTTTGGCGGCCACATTTATGATTTTGGCATAGACCTATATGGTTGGCCATCCCTGCCAGAATTCGTCATTTAGAGGCTGCCTCTAAATAATATATACCATGGTATAAAATGCCAAGCCTGCCATAATTCGTATTTAGAGGCTGCCTCTAATTATTTTGTACCATGGTATAAAATGCCGAGCCTGCCATAATTCCTATTTAGAGGATGCCTCTAAATCGCCAAGCCTGCCACAATTCGTATTTAGAGGCTGCCTGTAAATAATATATACCATGGTATAAAATGCCGAGCCTGCCATAATTCGTATTTAGAGGCTGCCTCTAATTATTTTGTACCATGGTATAAAATCGCCAAGCCTGCCATAATTCCTATTTAGAGGATGCCTCTAATTAATTTTAGCCGTAAGTCATAAACAACTCGATGTCATATCAAGAATATTAAATTTGACCAATGAGTAAACTTGTAACAAGCGTAGAGATATGGCACCAAATTTATGAAAGCCCATATCATTGGTGGAAGTAATAAGAAGGCGAAAATTTACGACTTACGGCTAAAATGAATTAGAGGCATCCTCTAAATAGGAATTATGGCAGGCTTGGCGATTTTATACCATGGTACAAAATAATTAGAGGCAGCCTCTAAATACGAATTATGGCAGGCTCGGCATTTTATACCATGGTATATATTATTTACAGGCAGCCTCTAAATACGAATTGTGGCAGGCTTGGCGATTTAGAGGCATCCTCTAAATAGGAATTATGGCAGGCTCGGCATTTTATACCATGGTACAAAATAATTAGAGGCAGCCTCTAAATACGAATTATGGCAGGCTTGGCATTTTATACCATGGTATATATTATTTAGAGGCAGCCTCTAAATGACGAATTCTGGCAGGGATGGCCAACCATAGACCTAGACACAATCCACTGTGCAGACCTGGTCCCCGTAGCCGCTGCTCGCAGCTCCAATAATATTTGTTTCCCTACGGCTAGTTCATACTCTGATTCCGCTAGTTCATGTAGTTATTATCGCAAAAATAAATTACATGCAAATATATTACTATATTATAATGGCAATATTTTAGGCTTGATTGACTCACGACAAAAGAATCGTGTCAGACAGAAGACTGGCATTGGGAAGGCGAAACCAACATTTATTCTAATTGTACATAGATTGTGCTTGAAATGACTGTAGAATAGGGGCCGTAGTTATAAGATAACTTTATTGACACTTCAGCACAGTCACAAGCTATATATATTTATATTTCAGCTGGTTTCGGGCAAATAAGAATTAGGGTTAGTCTTTGATCATTTCAATTTGGGTAATCGTAAAAGTGGAAAAGTTATTGCCGTTATAGAAATCTTCGAAAACCTGATGCGAAGTTCTGATGATTCCCATTTTATAGGGGATTTACGGTAGAGTGTTGAGTTCAACCACGTGGCTTGAATCGATGGACGCGCCAAGCCTCGTTTTGGGAGCGTTGATGGTTGTCAACATGGAAGATCAACATCGGTGCGGAATGAAGATCAATGAGCCAGGTGATTTCTGAGCGGATCCTTTCTTACCTGTGTCAAATCTCAACACCGGACATAAACTTGGTCATCAAAAATGGACATAGGACCATATTTAACTCAACAATGCAAACACACGCGCGTCAGTGTACCGTGTACCTATAACGCACACGGGAAACACGGGACAGACAGTGCGTGAGTGAGCCAAGCAAGTGTCCGTCAATCAAGGTGTCCGTATCACAGCGGGTCATTACATGTTTTTGTCAGTGTACACTTTGAAGTTACCGCCTTATTCAGGTAGATGGAAAGTAGGGAGGCCGTCCAGCCCGCTATGAACGATGATGAAGTATTGGAGCCTGTGCGTTTTAACTTTATTCGTCATCAATCTTGGAGAGAATACAATTTCATCATCAAGTTCAGACATTTTCGACGGAGGTGAGTGGAGTTGGCCTGGGTCTCATAATTTCATCTGTTCATTTTCAAGTTCACTGCATTTTATTTGCATGTTTGTTCTGTTGTATATTTGGTGTATGTAAAGTGCTGATACTGTTATTTTATTATCAGTCAGCTGACGTTTTAACTGTTAATTTAAACCTTTTAGTTTTACCTGTGATATAGTATAACAACAGTTTCTTTTAATTTCAGAATTAACTACATGTATATTCAAAATTATATGTAAGATCTACATACTTAAATTTGTCTCAGCCTGTTCAGGCATACTTGTTAAAATATTCACGAAAAGAAATAAATAAGAAAGAAAGTAGATTTACCTAATTTATCCAAATTTATTCAGTTAACCAAAAAAGTGATGTAGATCTACACTAATTATGCATTATTATATGATGTGAGAAATGATAACAGGAGAAGGTAGAATTGGGAATGGACGAATTACAAATCCCAGGATCAGATGTGAGATAGAGGAATTTAGTTTAGATGAAAGTACAGATTGGAACTGAAAGACCGAGTATGAGTACCGTGCCCCGCCCCTCGATCCCCACCCAGAGTACCGGTTCTCCCTGTAGCATGAACATGTTCTATTTTGACATCACCACTGTGTAGTTATGTTCTAACTTTAGCTTTACAGGTCCAGCATGTGGTGATTCATGAGATGCATGCCTGCAGACTAAATTATTGATAATATAGAGCAATGTAGGTACGGTACATATTAATTAAGGCTGAGGTGAATTATTAGTCCAGAAGGTGAAAGCTCTTCAAAAGGAAAAGTGCATGTAAATTAAACCATTAATGCTTAGCCTATTCCCAGATATCATGCCATTTAAAGCATGTTAAGAGGTTTATATTTTAGGCAGAGAAATCATTAACATCATCAATTAATTGATGTATAAATAACAATGTATGTATGTTTGGCTTTGGGGCAGACTCCCTGGTCTATTTGCTATGCAAATACCTAGCTGTACTTGTATGCAAAACAGAGTAGAGCCGTAGTCATGCTGTTATGGCATTGTACATCTTTGAAATACACATTGTTTAAAACGTGAAAGTGTTGAGAAAATATATGTACATGATTTGCTACAAGCAAATACATAGTTGGCCTAAATTAGAAAGCTGAACATGATGTATTTGCCCATCATGCTCATGGCAGTAATCATGATCAGGTAGGTGTAAAGGCTAAAAAATAATACCTATGTTTGGCACTGGCCTATACTTCCCCTAATTCAACTTACCGATTTGAAATTTGATGACCTTTTCAAGCATTGCAGAACCTGAACCAATCTGATTAAAACTCAGACTTAATAAACCGCTCCTCTGTCGGACATGTCGCTTAATTAGCGACATGTCAGATAGAGGAACGGTTATTAAGTCTGAGTTTTAATTAGATTGAACCTGAACTAGAGCTATGAATATCAATGTTAGAATTCCTTCAAAAAGTTCAATTGTTGAAACAGTTGTGTAAAGCAAAGCTAATTTCTTCAATAGTCTGCTTGCTGTGACATATCAAAATCAAATTAAAACATAAAAAATTGATAAAAATTTATTACAATTTTACCCTGCATTTAAAGCCATCATGTAGTGGGAAACAATTTTTTTTTGCGTAATCCATGTACAAGGTTATTTTTCCCAGCCCCACACCCCACTCACTCAAACTATACTCACACTGCGAGTTCCTCATGGCAATCATTGCCTGTTTCCTAATCTAAATTTTCAAATCTCAAAGTTGTAATTTATGCATTTTTGAGTTGAGCTACATATTGGGCACTGCTTACAGGAAAGAAGTATTTTCCCCTGCTGAAAGTGCAGTATTGTCTACACATATAGTTTAGCCCACTTAATCACCTACTACTTAACCATGTAAACTGAAAATTCTGCTTCATTGAATAGGTTGTGTGAAATGCCGGGCTTCGTGTTTAGAATTAGTGCGTGAGCTAAAAATAGCTCACGTCAAAATATTTAGGAGAGCGTATTTGAAAGTCAGGCGAGTGGTTGCAATATAATACAACATAAAATATGACATTTTACGTGAGCTAAAAATCACTCTCATGACTTGAATTTACGCGAGTGTTTGCGTGCAGGTGAGCTATCACTCACGCTAAACACGAAGCCCTGGAAATGACAGTTTCATCATTTGTCCCATACCCAGTCTTTCGTTTTGAAAACAGCAGGAGTGCTGTAAATCACTCCACTCCTGAAGGGTTTAGTTTGTAGAGAAGTTGTTGTGAGGAGTGCTTTCCACTCGCCTAGACCAATAGGAGTCTGATTAGATGTATGACTGCCATACCAGGTCTGGTTGAAGGGGTAGTCGGGATAAATGCATAAAATATTGCTGAATTTAGGGAGGTTTTCTCTGTATATATGTAATTGAACATTTTTTTTAATATTGTCGATGACTTTTTCTGGCTAAACATTTGTACTCAACATCATTCATCTTTTTGTTTGATCAGGTATTAATATTAAAGAGAATTTCTAAAATCGTTACAAAGAGAAATGAAATAATTGAGCTCTATTCTGAGGTCAAGGCTGGGGCATTCTTCACTCGATGTATGTGTATATTATCCAATATTACGTGCCCATTGTGCTCAAAAGCTAACAAAAGCCAGAGTTTAGGGGTATATATTTGAAAATATACAAATGAGTAAGCTAATGTGAGTTGTTAGTTTTCACCTGTATGTGAACTGTGTCAGGTGTCAATAGAGCATTTAAACTTTACAATCTAAAGGCGTTGAATGCCTTTGTTCCGTCAAGGGCGCAATCACACTCTATAAATAATACCCATGAGAAAAACAAATTCTGATAATCATCCTTCTTTTTCATTGCTCTTGTTCTATACCTGACGATCAGACTGTAAATAGCCAGGAGAAAAACAAATACTGATAAAATCATTTATAATGACTATAATCTTGTTTTTATTGTTAGAAAGACTCAGGGTAGTTGCCAATCTGTAATTGCTTTTTGATAGATATGTAAATTTAAAGGTACTCTCAGGCCATGGTGTTGGTGATTATTTACATGTAGGTTTCTTCAAAGTGCTTGTAGTTTGGGTTTACAATTTTGTCAATGTTTAACTTAGAGCATGGTAATTGTTGAAACATTTCCTCATAAAACCTGGTAGGAATGACATTTCAAGTGTGTGGTAAATGTATTTTAATGCATATATAGTACCAGATTTATCAGTTTATGAGTACCGTATATAAAAAGAAGGTAGGCCTTACCTATTATGTGAAGTATAGACAGGTAAACTGTTGTAACATATTTACACGTGCTACATGTACTTTGTACACAGTCTCAAGTCTTTAAGCACTTAAAAAATAATTTCCCCAAATTATGCGATAAACACAAATTACATAGAAATTCGCAACAATCACAATGATAATGGGATTTTTTTTTTTTTTTTTATTAAATTTCTGTTATTTTGGCTAATTTTAGGAGAACCGGAACACAAATGCAAATACGATTCACAAAGTCACAAGGACAGTTTCAGCTCTCCGAGTTTTTCTCCATTTCTGAGCACGAGAGAAAAATTCACTAGGGCCTCCTCCCTCTCCCAGACCATTTAGTGAAAACCTTCACAGTTTTTTTTCCATTCATCGTAGTACATGTACATGTATGTGTGTCAAGCTAATTATCTGCAGGTTAATTGGTTTTGTGCATGAAGTTGTTTAGGTAATGAGGTGTGTCAGTCAATGAGGTACATGCATGTCCCCAATTGATAACAGCAAAACATTTTTTGTTTGAAGCTACAAAATGCTACATCAATACTTCATGAAATCAGGGATCCAGAAACAGCTTGGTCTTTATGACAGCACTGTTCACAGCACTGTTCAGTCTTTCAATCCAGAAATTATGGGTCAATTTGCAATTCTTCAACAATTTTTTTTGGGGAAATTTATTGTTTTTTTTGGTCTAAATCCAAGTAGAATTAAAAACAAAAAAATTGAAAGGCCTGCCGCCCACTGCTGTGTTTATGAATCCCTGAAAACATTTTCGAATGCAAGTGCTGTACTTCTTCACTTTGTTGAAATATACATGTATTCTTCAAAGAAATCAAGTTTATAGATGAATTGTAAATGTTTTTCAAGTGGAATATATTTATGTACACTAGACTAGTATATTATGTAAAATGGCCAGGATGACCCCAAGTCATACTGTACATGTACATGTACATGTAGTGTGAAGAGTGAGATGTCATGTTTGCTCAAATATGAAGTATACCAGTACAAGACATTTAATAAGACTATTACATTGTAATTTTGATCGAAGTCAATTACATGGTATGGTGTCGCTCTTCAAGTGACCCTAACGAAAATCACTACATGTGAACCTCAGACATGTCAGAGACAAAAAGTGACATCATGCAGTTTAACATACTTGTTCAAGTTCACATTTAGGATGAAGAAGTGGATTCTCCTGAGCACTGTGACATTGGTACATGTACGTATCTGTCTGCCTGCTCCAGTCTTAGCTTCTGAACAAACACAAACTACAGTACCGTCTCAGGTGGAAGTGCGGCTAATCCCCAGCCAAGGAGATCTGTTAGCACTCTCCACTGTCCACACCGTTTGTGTGCTTATTATTCCAAGGGGGATAATTTACAGCTTGGTTAGATGTGCACCTCAGGATTACTCTCCATAATCCATTGTCACATCTGCGGGATTCTTCCTCGAAGCGTTTAATGCCGGAATGTCAGAAATAAACTGGGGCTCCTGCTTGGAGAGGCTTTATCTGTACTGTCTGGTCTCCACAAATACATCATACAACATGGGCTTCATGCTGCCTAGATCATCGTCACTTGAATGATTTACTGACATTAAAGGTGAAATGCAAAGGTTTGTCTAAATCACTTGATATTTGCAGTAAGATTGGAGAAATAATGTGTATATTAATTTCCTTTCAGTTTTAAAACATTTGCTTAAGCCCAATAAAGTTAAAAACTAAAAAATGTAACGCTATATTATTTACGAAATTCCGATCCGAACATGATTACCTCCCCCTGGGGGCGCTGCGATACGTGACGTAGCAGTGGAACCAGCACAGTCTGCCCAACATGATATAGCTGCAGTGCATTGTATGGAAATAGCTCACATAGATAAGCTAGGCTATTGCTCACAAAGCCCTTGCTTGTGTCATTCACGTTCACTGAAACACACTAACAGGTTGGTCATCATTCGCTACGGGGGATAAAAGAAAAAGTCGGAATTTACCAATCTGTATTTCCGATTCTCTCGGTATGTCGCCCACGGCCCCTGCAGTGTCGCTGATCCTATCGTTGTCTGCTGGTTCTTTGTTCATAATAGGTTCGTGTTGGTAAGGCAGGGGCACCCCTGCACTAACCATTGCCGTGAATTCTTCGCAATTCCTCTTCAGAAGAAGAGGAAGAAGTGTAAGAAAATTCCTCCGCATCGCTGTCGCCATTCATGTTAGCCGCCATTTTTTTAGTGTGGTTCAACTATGACGTCATAGCCTCTGGTGGAAGAGCTTCGAATCAAGGGGAGATCAGCGATGCACTGTTTTCAAGCCGCTGATCATATACGTGTTTTATTTCTCTTTAAAAAATAAAACTTATCACCAGATTTCGTTCATTGATGGCTGTATAATTTATTAAAAAATTAAAAAGGAGAGGGAAATGCTTTTTTCTTACTTTTATTACCTTTGCATTTCACCTTTAAAGTTAACATTTAGTTGATTTTGAGAAGTTCCTAATTATCAAATTGGTCAAACAATGTCATTTTGTTAGCATGTAGAGACTTTTCAGCTATTGTTCTGTTATTAACCATCATGCACTTCCGAGTACTACATGTATAATTTAAAGTAGAGAAGGGTCCTCAAGATTGCTGTAATTGACCTGTTATCTTCCAAACTAAAAGCACCAGAAGTGTGGGTTAAAATACACTATTGATTTGTCCCATTACACCCCAGGTTAAACAGCTTCAGTTGACCCTGGAAAACAGACCAGGTCCTGTAGTTTGAAACTACATACTGTTGTTGTTCATGGCTAATCGTCGCTCTTCACATGAAATGTACCGAAGCACACTACAATCCAATACAAGAAAACTTACTGATGTAGATGCATCAGTGCTGGCGGGAAATTTTGTAGATTATAATCTGTGTATTACAAGCCGATTACGTGTGCAACTGATGAATACAGATCATGAAGTACCATTATCGATTTGTTTGTTTTCATGAAAGGTTTGATTTAATGTAGTTCACGCAACAGCCCATCTGAAAATTGTGGTGTTAGCCGGAAGTTAAGTGCCTGCTGGAAAAATGCGCACATGAAGCGCATGTGGAACTAGGACTTTGAAAGTTCCGTTCTCTGGTTAACGTATTAAGTGACTTCACATAGCCTGATGTAAAATTTCGCATTGTTGCAATGGCAATATATGGGACCCATCATCAGGCCACTACTTCTTTATTGATTTGTGTCATTGTAAATTTAGCCGATCGATTTTCTGTATACACATCAATCCGATCCGCTTGTTGTACTATTTAGGTGTTTTAGTAAATCGCAGTCCAATCTCACACATTTTGCTGCAGATGGTACAGATGGATAACTTGATCATGTACGATCATCTATTTGGTATCTCAGCCAAAATAAAATAGTACGGTACATGTAGTAATGAAATTGATTCAATGAATGTGTAAATCACAAACGGATGATACAATCCTGTCGGTTTACGATAGAAAAGTAGTTGGATCACTCCACGGCACGTCTGCGAACTATGGCTCGAAAAAACACCTTTTCCACATCCAATTTCAAGATGACTGCTCCCATGATAACTGAATTCAGATATGCGGCGGTGAGAACTCAAATTGTGTTCTGAGACTAGCACTTTTCAGAGGTCCAAGCTGGTCATGTCAGTAACATCGTTTGGTTGTGTCCATTCCTGTCCAAAACACAGGATCACCACTGTCACAAAAGATACATGTACAGTATACTGCCTACACAAATTTTTTAAGTGGAACACATATCTACGTTATTTAAGAAATAATGTTTTCATAGGTGTGCTCAGTGGTTATTTTACACACAGTTAATAGTGTAGGAAAGTTTATTTTTTAGGGCAAGGGCAGGCTTCTCCCTTGCCCTAAACTATAAACTGCCCTTGCCCTAAAATATAAACCTTTCCCACACTAACTGTGCATAAAATAACCATTGAGCATGCCTATGAAAACATTAGTTCTATTCTATTGCACTACTCAAATTGATTATCAACAAAGATTATAATGAAAGGTTGAAAACATATTTTAAACTTTGACAACCTTTCCCCCCTTTGTTGAAAAAACTTGTCCACTGGTATTGGCACCATGCTTCCGTCTCGGTTGGCATTGTGCCAATGTCAGTGGACGAGTTTATGTGATCTCTCAAATGGAGAGTTATTCTGTCAGCTGAGCCAGGCTCTGTGGAACATATACTTGGATTTAGGTCTATTTGTGTCGCTTTGTTAATCAATTTCACGATGAAAACATCAGTTAAACTTGTAATTTATTTGTATGTTTACCCGATTGTATGAAGCAGATGACCCCTTCCTCTCCCACCTTGTAAAATAGAATCTCCCAATGAACACCTGCACTTGACACATGTACATTTCACGCAACCGTGCTAAAACACTCAATAATTGCACGGTTAGCAAGTTGTTATAGACACAAGTGTTATAGAGTATGAAATAATACATCGCAATACAACTGAGTATAATGTGGGTTATTCTTACCACGAACACTGATCTTTGGAGGAAGTGACCTCATTTACTGTAACAGATAAATTCCCAACATTATTAAATCTATATATCTGTTGGCGAATTGGAATCCAGTTTTCTCAAAACTGACGTAATGATATTCCATAGACATGGTACTACATGTACATGTAGATAGAGTGAAATACTCTATATAGTAATCCCTCTAATAATTCAGTCACAGAAAGTGAAATTTCCCACCACAAAATCTGTTATCAAATTAATTATCACCTGACGTTTACAAAATGGTTCAAAATCATGAATATCGCCATTATTTCTTCGTTATTTCCATGATTTAAGAGGGTGATCAAATTTAGTAGAACCACCAATGGAGGGGTTGCACAATACCAACTATCTACATGTAATCAGATTCTGTGCATGTGAATTCCTGTTTGTTGATTTTGGCCCAGTTAACCAATCTGGCAAAACAAGCACTGGTTTATCCTGTGGTCCTATATTGTACAAGTCTCCAATTGAATATTGTCCCCAACACTGGGAGTGATTGAATTTTGTTAGGGGGATTGAATTAATTATTAAAGGGATTACCGTATCTGAACATCAGTAAAGATCCTCAGTGAATCGATGGATTGATTGATGAGTGTACTTGGGCAGTCTATCAGTGAACAACATGCCAGACAGACATCATGTACTTATGGTGAGATTAAACAGGTAATCAATATTTACAATTATCACAATTATGGAAAGCCAGAACTACCATTTTGTGGTCTATGGTTGTTTTGAAGGTCTTTCTTATGTTTGAAGATGTTTCATATTTTGTAAGGTCTTTTTTATTCATGAAGATGTTTCATATTTTTTTAGAGAGAAAAAGAGTTGAAACGAATGGCGAATTTTGGCATTCGAAACTTCGGCAGTATTATTTGAATAGTATTCGAACATTTGTTTGCAAGCCTGGCACACTGCAGACATCGCAGTAGTCGATTTGTCGACTGACAATGGCGAGTAAACCTGAGTATAGCTTCCTGTGTTATTTGATCTAATTGTCACAAATAAAAGATATACCAATGAAGGGTAATTATGGTCAACCCAGCCAGTGTTACGAGAAATTAATCGGCGAAATTGATTGCCAGTTGTGAACAACAACAACAACAACAACATTCCTTTTGCAGCATATGAAGAAAACGGAAAATTACAAATTCTGATTCAAACTCGTATCTGTAAGGAGTACAGGTATCAGAATTGTATTGACAGCCTTATTGTGTCAATTAAAACGATGGAATATTGCATTTCAGTCAGGGGAGAGAGTGGAATAAGCCATAAATGAGAAACTCCCGACTTTCGTTTCTGTCTTGAACCATGTGCAGAATCTGAATGAGGTCACGCTGTTGGGGGTCATCTCAGAATTTCAGTAGCGTAATCAAGAATTCAAGATCGATGATGAGCTGCGGTAACTTTCAACCAATTTCAATGTTGTGCAGCATTATTTCTTATAATTTATTAGTGTATCAGGTAATTGAAAATTAATGCAAGAATATTGCAAGCCATTTTGACAATGCCCTAGACCATGTGAGTGTCACAATGCCGGATCATCTGGGATATTCGAATGTCGTTTTACTATTCGAATATTCAGAATTTTAGCATACTGTGAATGTATTCGACTCTTCGTTTCAGCTCTAGATCTTTCATATTTTTTAAGGTGTTTCAAATTTTCTGAGGTCTTTCATACTTTTCATATTTTCGAAAGGTCTTCATATTTTTGAAGATGTTTTTCATGAGGTCCTAGTGACTCTCCTCAAATTAGAGGAGAAAAAGAATTCTCTCGTCGGGAACCAGTCTTCACATCAAAATGGAAAATAGAGGACTTATACTGTAGCTTGCTGGGTTGGGGCAGGGCTTCGTATTGATAAATGCATGGTAAGCTAAAAACAGCTCACGTAAATTTAGTGAGGAGAGCTGCGACATGATTAAAATCACTCTCATAGAATGACTCAGGAGAGTGATGTAAAAATTGAAGAAACTGAATTAGACACATCGTAGTTAGTACTGTGTTAAAGAACTTCACATGATTTATTTACATTGAAAAGAAACATTTGTTTCTCTAGCTCCACCAGACTAGTATTGGTGTATAATTTTGTGTCAAACAATCTAATTAAAATTAGATCTAAAACTTACTTCATATTTTATATCTGACACTGACCAGACATGCACCAGTTTCATTCAAAACACACTGGTATGAACACATTTTAAAATTTGCACTATGTTGTAGTTTAGACAGGATAAACATATGTAGACTGCATAAAAATATTGTGTTCCCAACTATCAAAGGGATACATCTTTTCTCATATCGGTTCATTGCCAGTGTTGTAACCTCAAGATTATTTAGGCCTACTAATCATGTTTTATTTAAAATTTTTGAATATGATATGTGTACATGTACTGTAGAAAAAAGTTGTTTATTTTGAAATTATTGATTAATAAAAGTCTGTTGAACTGGGTCTAGTCCAATAATAAAAGGGCAAGTTGAGAAAACAACCACTCTCTATCAATTAATTCCAGTAAAATTGTCCATTAAAATTATTTAAGTAAGTCATTCAAATAGTTAAGTACATGTAATAAATTATATTTTCAGTGACCATTCACATAACTTTGTTATCAATGACAACATAATGTTCATCATCTACACACAATACAGGGCCGTATCCAGAGCCAAATTACTTCCGGAAAACGTATGGGCGCCCAAAATAAAATCCGTTCAAAATAGCAAATGTAAAATTTTTTTTTGGTTAATCATGTTAATAGAACTGATCAATTTGTCCCATTACCCTAGCATTGTCCGAACCACGAAAAACGTCCACCGAAAACACCGTGTCAGATATACAGTAAATTTCCCGGGATCAAAACTTGAGGCCACCCATACAAGATTTCCTTACGCTGTTGAGAAAAATTCAGTCTGACATTAAAACTGTGAAAATTGACTTATTTCATCTAAAAGTTCACAGAATGGATTTGAACGATAATAAACGCCTATTTTATCGCAAAAGGGCAACTTGTACTTTGTCTTGTCACAGAATTGTAGGAACCTGTGAGATCTGTCAAAATCGAAAGTAGTGCCCACGTGTTCGTGGTTGCTGTCAACACATCAGTGGCGGATTTGATTTTTCAGTTGTAGAATGAAACGTGGTCGGCCAGTTACAAGCAGTGTCTCGCGTAACAAGTCCTCTAAAGCATACTTCACGAAAGATAGCGATAGGTATGGCCAACCCAATAAACCAACGCAAATATCATCGTTGCTGTTGTTACACTGACACTCAATGCGTTACCAATGGAGATTCATCAGGGGAGTTAACTCTAGCCGGCTCTAGTTATTTCTTTCACAGAGAATGTGTAACATTTAAAATTTCATATTTTCTCTTAAAAATATATAAATCAGGGGTTGAATTGTGAATAATATTTTACAAATTTAACTGCCAGAAATGGGCTCGAATGCATTTCCAGTCATCTAGAACCCCGGAGCTTCCGGGGCCAAGGCCGTCCCTGGACCCCGGCCTTAAGTGCTGGGATAGTAATTTGGGGGAACACAACCTATGTGCTGAGTCCAGATATGGCCCTGCGAGACAATCTAATTGATGACTTGGGGGCCCAAATCCATTCAGAAACCTGTTGCAGCTACCACAGTAGCATGCATAATCAAGCTTCTAAGGGTTCTCGACCTATGGATATCAAATCAGCCTCATTCTGATCAAAGAGGATTTCCACGTGCTCCATTCGGGCAGGAGGAAAGTTGTTGCTCTGTCAACAATTTTGTAAACATGATTGGATTCTGTCCTGTATTATATTTTTTCTTTTTGCTGTAAACACCATCACCTGTCAGCTTTCATTGTGGTATTTTGTTCAGATGCAGAGTTATTTCTGCCCTGTCATGGGCTGTACTCTAAGCTTACAATCTCCACCTAGAACAATTTTAGCCCAATCCATGATGAGCCAAAGCTGTCAATTGAAGCCCTCGCTGCAATAGAATGAGCATATTTCTGTTTGCTAGATTTCCTGTAATCCGTACAGGTGTACCGTGTAGTATGTGGCGTTTTCATAGTGCCCCTGTCCTTTGTCGCTTTTCAGAGCTGTGCACTGTGATTTCAACATGGCTTTGCTGCAAAGCCTGTTGATTACCTTTACTGGATATTGCCCAAGAAAAACAAAATCGTGTGTTAACAGTTTCATGTATGTGTGCTGCCAAGAAATTCACAGAAGAAAACCTGCCTTCCTCATAAAGTGAATTATCAACAGAGCTCACTTCACAAATTATATATGTATTACATCATGAAGCTTCATATACCCCTTCAAGCCTGGAAATAAGCACCTGTCATAACTACTTGTCACCCCTATTTTGGGAAATGTTCTGCACCATGACCTCTTTACCTTTGTAAATGGAGATTCAAGCTGGAGTAGTTCATCATGATCTGTTTTAAAATTTGGCAGGTATCTATTTCCAGCCTTGCCCTTGACTAAAAGTAAGAGAGAGTGAGTGAGTGAGTGAATAGAATTTAACGTTGCTTTCAACAATATTTCAGCTATATCATGACGAACCAACTAAGCACCACCCAGCCCAGTTGTGTTCCTGCTATTTCAAAGAAGAAATCTTTGAAGCAGCATGGAACCACACACCCTCCATCCACCCTAAACGTTTGAATGGCAATCTTGCATGATGAATTAAAGGCAGATGTCATTAACTGGAACCAATTAGAATGTTTGGTATACCAGAGCAACTTCAAATGAGGAATTTTTGAGACCTCGACCCATCGATCATGTATTGCATTGATCGTTTCAGTGGTTCTGGAGATTGATACAGGACCCTTATAAGATTATGCCCTGCTAAAATAGGAAATAAAGAATAAAAATAAATTCCACCCACCCATCCAACTTTTCTGGTGAGCAGCAGTGCTTCATATTAATATAAGGCAGGGGAGCAAAATTAAGTGCACCTAAATCTGTTAAGGGGAGCTAAAAATCGTGCTTCTGAAAAAATTCAGGGGAGGGATTTTTCAATTTTAAAAATTGAGAGTTTTATTGTACCCTACCAGTGTGATAATGAGATCTCATGATTATATGTTTGGAATTCCCAAGATATCAAGTTGTGAAAAATCTGTATTGATTCAATCAATTTGTCAAAGGCCAATGCCATATCCCTATACTTACTGAACAGTATTCTTATAAGAATTAAATCTTTGAAACTAATGACAAATAGAACATCATTACTGGTCCAAAAATAAGGGAATAATTTTTTTTTTTTCTGAGTGACATTTTGTGTACCAAAGAGTGTCATAAAGCCGAGTGACATATCATATGTTTCAGCTCACTAGATCTACCATACATATGATTTATTTTTTCAAGATATTCATACTTTTTACTGGAAATTTGAAATATTTTGTTTTTGCTGCTGCTAAACAGGCTTGGTATTCAGACGAAATGGGCCATGTAATAACGCCATAGCTCAATAAGTTTTCAATTCATTTTGTAATTTCTGAAATAATGCAGTATTTCATATCGGTCCCATAAAATTAGACTTGCATGTCTACGTAACCGATGGCCCATGATCCACACACTGAACTGTTTATGTTGAACAGATTACCAATGAATAAACAGGGTCCACATGAGACAAACTATAACCGAATTATATTAAGTATTGGAACTTCGAACTTATCATTAAAAGAGCTCATTAACGACATTTAGTCCTGGTATTAATTTACTAGTCCGCTTAAAGTTCGATTGAATATCAGTGTCAACGATCAGGGGTTTTCCCCGCGACATGAGGCTGAAATGGTAACGAAGTTTTTCACTGGCCAAGAGTACCGCCTTATCATGACACAGCCAATCTAAATGCCAGTACTGGAATACGTTGCTTTCAGCCAATATGGCGGCGGATCAACAATGTTAGGCGATGTCGAGAATTCAGAAATAAACAACCTGTATTCATGGAAAAAAACAGCAGAATGGTTTTTAAAGAGACGGAGCGCGGTCTAAATGGGGCAGGGCGCATTTTAATTGAGGGGCCTGACAATGTTTTGCGCCATGCCGTACGTACATACTCTATGCATAAATAGTAGTTGGATATTTTAGGTGCATTAAAAAAGTGCACCTCGATCGAGAATAAGGTGAGCGAGAGGCGCGCGAGAGCGAAAGCGCGCTTTATAAATAAAGCACTGAAGCAGGTGGTTATAAACAAACCATTAAGTTTACTGAGCCTTATGTGTTAACCTGTGAAATGAGCTGTACATTTTATATGCCAAAGGGTATCTCCGTGTATATACAAAACACTGTTGTCTGGCGTGTCATGGGGCATACATGTACATGTAATGTCATTATCAGGGGACATATAATATGTATTGTAAGTGAAAGGGGGTTGTACGAGAAGAAGACTTAGTCCCTCTCGTTGATGCCAGTGGGTACCTTAGTGTGGAGTTGGTTCATCCAGTAAACCTCTCTCTTGTGTCGGAGGGTGTCACTTAAAGGACGATTGTCGGGGTCAGAGCGGATAACTTCGATGATTTCGATGCCAATGTCGCGGACGGAATGTCCCGGCGTGGACCAGAAGTGTCTGGGAGCTGGTTCATCTGGTTTCAGATTTCTTGTGTTGCGAAGGTGTTCCATGATTCGTAAATCATGATTCATGGCTGGTTTCTCCAACATATTGTTTGGAGCACTTTTTGCATGTCAATAAGTAGATGACATTGCGGGTGCAGCAGTTGGCAAGGAGCCGTTTCCTATATTTGAGACCATTGCAGGTGCTCGTGAAATGTCGACGGTTGTTGATGGAAGGGCAGATTTTGCAGTTCCGATATTCACAATCATCAATCGGGTTGATGTGAGTTTTACCAGTGATACCTGCGTGTTGGGGCGGATATTGGAGGCATGCCCGAACTAGGCGATCCGATAGGTTGGGATTGCGGCAGATCCTTTCCTCTGAGCACCCCCCTAAAAGACCTGATCGGAATACAGACTACGACAGGCCCAGATATGACCACAAGTACCAACACAACGATTGGGCTTCACACTATCGTCCGCATAGCCGAGGCGGAAACCAAGGCAACGTTGACATCGATTACGACATGAATGACAATGGTGCCAGATACAAGTCTGAAGACAGATACAGTCGCGATTCATCATGGGCTGCCGTACCACCCTCGTGGTCCTGGTCCACCGCTAATCACAATTACAGCCAGAACAATGATCAAAATTGGTCCACTTATCCAAATCATCAGAAACCATATTATGACTATCATCACGGTTATGATAAATATGACTACCCCTCTTACAGATCTTGGTAGAATTACTGGATAATGCCATAAGTACTTATACATACACAGGTGTGACACTTAACCCAGACATTCCAGTACCTCGTTCTCATTATGATATAAGTATCTCGTTCTCATTTAAGTTCATAGGTGTGACTCTTCATATCAGTAATTTCACTCTATCGTGAGCCAAGCAACATAAATGATTCTGAATCAATATGAATTTGTCTTTAAATTGCTTGACTGCCTATATCTTTTAGTAATTGATGAGTCATAATATACATGTATGCTAAATCCTATGTGACTACATGTATTATCCGTCCACTGATCGACAAGTATAATGCGTGTTCAATTTCGTCATTCAAATTGAAACAATATTGCTCCATTACATTTGCAGGATCGCAATTAATTTCATTAATCAATAAATTCTGTTTTTTGATTAATTAATCATTAATTATTTATACACTGTACATGTAGGTGTCGCTTTGGTACAGTACTATTTCATTCACAAGCATACATGTATGCAACAGGGTAATTACCTGATTTCTATTTTCATGAATAATAGAAATATTGTCACATCAGATTTCATTTACAAGCCTCCATCTAATGTAATTTACATGATCGCTGTTTAACATGAATATCATTAATTGCTAATTAATTAATTAATTAATACCCATGAGCTTCCGCAAATGCATGAGTTCTATTTTTCATGAATACTATTCGACAATTCTTGATATTTGCTCATTAAATTGTTGATACTACAAGCATCTGGTGCATGTACTAGATCTCGCCAACAAGCTAATATAATTGTGTGATCTCTATTTTTATGAATAATATTAATTAACTATTGATTTCTGTATGATTAGATTTCATCCAGCAGCCCCCGTTCAATGATCTGTTTATTATGAATAGCATTAATGGCTCATTAAATTTTGATATTACAGGCATGATACATGTAACAGTGTAGCCTTCGCCCATATATTAGATTCTGTAATTACATGTTCTCTATTGGTATACCATTGATAATCCCGAATGGGATCTTTTCAATCCACAGAATTGTGATAATAATTAATATAGATTAAATCTGTTGCAATTCCTTAACCAATGTGATACAATGTTGTATTCATGTAGGCCTCTGATAGTATTGCATCGCTGATCTGATGACCTGTTGAGTTATATCCTATAAACTGAAAAAAGATTTCATCGTATAACATTTGTAATATTGTAGACACCGCACTCAATCCTTTCGATATCATAAACCTTAATTCATATCTTTTGGACTCTTGTTAGGTTATGGCCATTCAGTCGGTGAAAAACTCTTTATCCGTCAGTGCATGGAATGTAAATGGCATTATCCATAGGTTGCATGGTGCCAGCCAAAACAAGCTTCTTGACCCCTCAGTTATCAGCATGCTTAATGAATTCGATGTAATTGGTCTCACAGAGACTCACGCTGATGATAATATTAACATCTCCCTTCCAAATTACACCCTGAAGTCTAGGAAAGACCGACGCAAACATCCAAGAGCCCGCAAACCATCTGGAGGTCTGGCAGTGTTAGTAAAAAATGATATAGCAGATGGGATAAAACCAGTCAGCTCACGGTCCAGTGATGGTACTATTTGGGTCAAATTGTGTAAATATTTCTTTCATGTTGAATCTGATATCTTTCTTTGTATTTGTTACATTCCACCCGAGCACTCGTCATTTGGGAAGGACCATTCAGCAGATCTTGCTGAACAGTTAGAATCGGAGGTTCTTGCATATTCTAATTTAGGTAACATTGTCATATGTGGTGACCTCAATGCCAGGTCAGGTGACTTGTTGGATTTTGTTGAGGAAGATTATAGTGACCATGAGTCAATCCCTCTCCCTGACTCTTACATTTGTGACCAATCCCTTTCTAGAAATTCCAGAGATCATACTGTTAATGTTATGGGCAGACGGTTAGTAGATTTATGCAAGTCCAGTGGTTTTAGAATTTTGAACGGACGAACTGTCGGGGATCTTTTTGGTGATTTTACTTTTGTAAACAGAATGGGCAGTAGCACTGTTGATTACTTCATTGCTTGTGAGGAACTGATGTCATCAGTTCTCAGTATGCGGGTTTACCCAATTTCTTGTATATCAGATCATAAATTAATTGCTGTTAAACTTAAAACAGGTCTGTGCAGGTACATACAAGGTACAGCATCAGGTACTTTGCCCACCTCAAAAATATACCCGCTCCCAGAAAAATACATCTGGGACTCTAATTGTCTGGAACAATTCACTAATAACGTGAAATCACTACTTGCATATTCGCAGTTTGACTCCATTTCCTCGGAACTTGATAGTGAAAATTGTAATATGACGAAATGTGTAGACACTTTCTCCAATGTTATAATAACGGCGGCGGAAAGCTGCTTGAAGAAAGTTGGCGGAAAAGGCAGAACTGGTAATACAAAAAAATCTCAACCTGTGAACAAACCATGGTACGACAAAACCTGCAGACGTCTCCATACCGAGATGAATAAATGTAATAATAAATTTAACCGTAACCCCGATGACCCTTTAATAAAGGCTAAGTTTTTTGAGAAGCAAAAGGAATACAGAACTAAAACAAGATACAACAGGCGCACCTTTCGTAGGAAAATAATCCAGGAGCTGGATAGTATTTCGGACAAGGACCCCAAATTGGTATGGAAATTAATAAAAACCTTGAAAGAGGGGAATTGTGGTACAGGAAATAACCCAGATCGTGTTGATATTGATAGCTGGTACAACCACTACAAAGAACTGCATTCTTTCAGTAGTGGCCTAATTAACGACGAACGTTTATCGGTAATTAACAGTGACCTGACGACGGTGCCCCCGCCACCCTTTTCTGAGGAGTTGAACAGTGTAATTAGTGTTAATGAAATTGATGTAGTTTTCAAAAACCTTAAAACAAATAAAGCGCCTGGACAAGATAGTATCTGTAATGAAATGCTACAAGCGGTATACCCCTTATCAAAATCACTTATTGCCCAGATCTTTAATAAAATACTTCAAACTGGTGTTTTTCCTGAACAATGGGGATCTGGATTGATTGTTCCCATACATAAAAGTGGCACTCCTTTGGATACTAATAATTACCGTGGCATCACTTTGCATAGTTGCTTTGGCAAAATGTTCTGTTCTGTTCTAAACAACCGTTTAGTTAAATACATGGATAAACAAAATATATTATCTAAATCACAGATTGGTTTCCATAAAGGTAGTAGAACAACGGACCATATATTCGTTATCAAGACCCTTATTGATAAATATACCAAAAACAAAAATAAGCTATATGCAGCATTCATAGACTTTCGCAAGGCATTTGATTCTATTTGGCACAATGCTCTTTTCCTCAAACTAAAGAGAGCTGGTATTGGTGGCAATTTATTTGATGTATTAAAGAGTATGTACCTGCACAGCCAAGCCAGAGTCAAAACAGGAAGTGGTCTTAGTGAAAACTTTCCAATTTCTAGGGGGGTACATCAAGGTAATACTCTGAGTCCCACCCTGTTCAATTTATATATTAATGATCTTATTGGTGAAATGCAAACAACCAAGTCACCAAAACTTTGGGACGAACTGATCCCTTGTCTGGCATACGCTGATGATCTCGTTATTTTATCACTGGATAAAAATGATCTGCAAGCAAAGCTTGACAAATTAGAAAATTATGTCAAACTCTGGGGACTGTCCATTAATGTTCGGAAATCTAAGGTACTGGTCTTCGGACAAAATCAATGCATCCACCTCCCTGTTCATATTGGTGGTACGCAACTGGATTGTGTAAACAATTATAAATATCTTGGTATCATTTTACATAGTAATGGTAAGTTTAATAAAGCACAGACTAATCTTGCTGATCGTGCGAACAAAGCCCTATTTGCGCTTAAGAACTCTGTATTTTCATCAGATATTAATGTGGAACATAGTCTTCTGCTATTTGATGGTGTTATCAAACCTATATTGTTATATGGTTCTGAGGTTTTAGATGGCTACAACCATGTTAAAGGTATACTTAACTCTTTTTTAATTAACGTTAGTCCAATTGAAAAAGTTCATCTCAGATTCTGTAAGCAAGTTATGGGTGTACACTCAAAATCAGTTAACTTAGCTGTATTCGGTGAAGTTGGTAGGACTCCATTGATATGTCAGTCTATATTAGGAAAAATCAAATTTCTTTTACATATTTTTGACTCTGATCCCTCATCATTATTATACAAAGCCTATCAGGAGCAGGTGGAAGATTGTAGAGCCAACAACAGCCCCAATTGGGTAAAATTTATAAAAGAAATTCTCCAAAAACTAAACTGTTGCCACATATGGGAAAATCAGTACTGCAGATTCCCTAACTCCACTATTAATTTTCTGGCAGAATCTCTAGTTAAACTTTTTAGTATACAGTGGAAAGAATCTATTGCAAAAATGTCTAAATTAGATACTTATAGAACCTTTAAAAAGAGTTTTGAGATGGAGTCGCAAATATTAAGTATTCCAAATCGAAAACATCGGTCAGCTTTGTTGAGTTTGAGGATTAGTGCACACCCTCTCCAAATTGAAAGAGGAAGGTACAGCAAAAATAGCATTACCGATCGACTCTGTAGTTCTTGCAAGGTAGTTGAAAATGAATCTCATTTCTTGCTTTCCTGTGGTAGACACAGTGAAAAACGTGCTGAACTATTTAATGCTATTAACGCT
>JAVTVY010049999.1:0-23552 GCA_036873755.1 Hanleya hanleyi | reverse complement strand
GGGGAACCTGTGTACCAAATTTGAGAAAGATCCATGCAGTAGTTCCTGAGAAATCGCGATAAAAAGGTTTCATGGCAAAATCCAAGATGGCCTCCTGGCGGCCGTATTGGATATTCGAATCGGGACGAAAAACATATCTTGCACAACAACTCCCCAAGGGGAACCTGTGTACCAAATTTGAGAGAAATCCATGTATTAGTTCCTAAAAAATCGCGATAACAAAGTTTCATAGGGAAATCCAAGGTGGCCGCCTGGTGGCCATATTGGATTTTCAAATCAAATCTGAAAAGGTATCTTGCACAACTAGACCGCAAGGGGAACCTGTGTACCAAATTTGAGAAAGATCCATGCAGTATTTCCTGAGAAATCGCGATAACAAGGTTTCATGGGAAAATCAAAGATGGCCACCTGGTGGCCATATTGGATTTTCGAATCGGGACGAAAAAGGTATCTTGCACAACTAGACCCCAAGGGGAACCTGTGTACCAAATTTGAGAGAAATCCATGAATTAGTTCCAGAAAAATCGCGATAACAATGTTTCATGGGGAAATCCAAGATGGTCGCCTGATGGCCATATCGGATTTCCGAAGCAGGACGATAAAGGTATCGTGCACAACTAGGCCCCAAGGGGAACCTGCGTACCACATTTGAGAGAGATCCATGCAGTAGTTCCTGAGAAATTGCGATAACAAAGTTTCATGGGGAAATCCAAGATGGCTGCCTGGTGGCCATATTGGATTTTTGAATCAGACCAGAAAAGGTGTCTTGCACAACCAGCTTCCAAGGGGAACCTGTGTACCAAATTTGAGAGCGATCCATGCAGTAGTTCCTGAGAAATCGTGATAAAGTTTCATGAGAAAATCCAAGATGGCCACCTGGCGACCATATTGGATTTTCGAATCGGAAGGAAAAAGGTATCTTGCACAACTAGACCCCAAGGGGAACCTGTGTACCAAATTTGAGAAAGATCCATGCAGTAGTTCCTGAGAAATCGCGATAACAAGGTTTCATGCGAAAATCCAAGATGGCTGCCTGGTGGCCATATTGGATTTTCGAATCGGGCCGAAAAAGGTATCTTGAACAACTAGACCCCAAGGTGAACCTGCATATCAAATTTGAGAAAGATCCATGTAGTAGTTCGTGAGAAATCGCGATAACACAGTTTCATGGGGAAATCCAAGATGGTCCCTTGGTGGCCAAATCGGAGTTTCGAATCAGACCAGAAAAGGTATCTTGCACAACTAGACCACCAAGGGGAACCTGTGTACCAAATTTGAGAAAGATCCATGCAGTACATGTAGTTCCAGAGAAATCGCGATAACACGGTTTCATGGGGAAATCCAAAATGGTCGCTTGGTGGCCAAATCGGATTTTCGAATCAGACCAGAAAAGGTATCTTGCACAACTAGACCACCAAGGGGAACCTGTGTACAAAATTTGAGAAGGATCCATGCAGTAGTTTCTGAGAAATCGCGATAACAAGGTTTCATGGGGAAATCCAAGATGGCTGCCTGTTGGCCATATTGGATTTTCAAATCGCACCACAAAAGGTATCTTGCACAACTAGACCCCAGGGGAAACCTGTGTACCAAATTTGAGAAAGATCCATGCAGTACTTCCTGAGAAATCACGATAACAAAGTTTCAAGGGGAAATTCAAGATGGCCACCTGGCGGCCATATTGGATTTTCGAATCGGGACGAAAAGCGTATCTTGCACAACTACACCCCAAGGGGAACCTGTGTACCAAATCTGAGACAAATCCATGCATTATTTCCTGAAAAATCGCGATAAAGTTTCACGGGAAAATCCAAGATGGTCGCCTGGTGGCCATAATGGATTTTCAAAGCAAATCAGAAAAGGTATCGTGCACAACTAGACCCCAACGGAAACCTGTGTACAAAATTTGAGAAGGATCCATGCAGTAGTTTCTGAGAAATCGCGATAACAAGGTTCCATGGGAAAATCAAAGATGGCTGCCTGGTGGCAATATTGGATTTTCGAATCGGGACGATAAAGGCATCTTGCACAACTAGACCCCGAGCGTACCTGCGTACCAAATTTGAGAGAGATCCATAGAGTATTTCCAGAGAAATCGGGATAACAATGTTTCATTGGGAAATCCCAGATGGTCGCCTGGCGGCCATATTGGACTTTTGAATCAGACAAGAAAAGGCATCTTGAACAACTAGACCCCAAGGTGAACCTGCATATCAAATTTGAGAAAGATCCATGTAGTATTTCCTGAGAAATCGCGATAATAAAGTTTCATTGGGAAATCCAAGATGGTAGCCTGATGGCCATATCGGATTTTCGAATCAGACCAGAAAAGGTATCTTGCACAACTAGACCCCCAAGGCGAACCTGTGTACCAAATTTGAGAAAGATCCATGCAGTACATGTAGTTCCTGAGAAATCGCGATAGCAAAGTTTCATGGGGAAATCCAAGATGGCTGCGTCTTGGCCATATTGGATTTTCGAATCGGACCAGAAAAGGTATCTTGCACAACTAGACCCCAAGGGGAACCTGCGTACCAAATTTGAGAAGGATCCATAGAGTAGTTCCTGAGAAATCGCGATAAAAATGTTTCATGGGGAAATCCAAGATGGCTGCCTGGTGGCCATATTGGATTTTTGAATCAGACCAGAAACTGTATCTTGCACAACTAGACCCCACATGGAACCTGTGTACCAAATTTGAGAAAGATCCATGCAATAGTTCATGAGAAATGGGGATAACAAATTTTCAAGGGGGAAATCCAAGATGGCGGCCTGGTGGCCATATTGGTTTTTCGATTCGGGCCGGAAAAGGTATCTTGAACAACTAGACCCCAAGGTGAACCTGCATATCAAATTTGAGAAAGATCCATGCAGTATTTCCTGAGAAATCGCGATAACAAATTTTCATGGGGAAATCCAACATGGCTTCCTGGTGGCCATATTGGATTTTTCAATCGGGCCAGAAAAGATATCTTGCACAACTAGACCCCAAGGGGAACCTGTGTACCTAATTTGAGAAAGATCCATGCAGTATTTCCTGAGAAATCGCGATAACAAGGTTTCAAGGGGAAATCCAAGATGGCCACCTGGCGGCCATATTGGATTTTCGAATCGGGACGAAAAAGGTATCCTCCACAACTAGAACCCAAGGGGACCCTGTGTACCAAATTTGAGAGAAATCCATGCATTAGTTCCTGAAAAATCGCGATAACAATGTTTCATGGGAAAATCCAAGATGGTCGCCTGATGACCATATCGGATTTTCGGAGCAGGACGATAAAGGTATCGTGCACAACTAGGCCCCAAGGGGAACCTGCGTACCACATTTGAGAGAGATCCACGCTGTAGTTCCTGAGAAATCGCGATAACAAATTTTCATGGGGAAATCCAAGATGGTCGCCTGGTGGCCATATTGGATTTTTGAATCAGACCAGAAAAGGTATTTTGCACAACTAGCCTCCAAGGGGAACCTGTGTACCAAATTTGAGAGCGATCCATGCAGTAGTTCCTGAGAAATCGTGATAACAAGGTTTCATGGGAAAATCCAAGATGGCTGCCTGGTGGCCATATTGGAGTTTCGAATCAGGACAATAAAGGTACCTTGCACAACTAGACCCCAAGGGGAACCTGCGTACCAAATTTGAGAGAGATCCATAGAGTAGTTCCTGAGAAATCGCGATAACAATGTTTCATGGGGAAATCCAATATGGTCGCCTGGCGGCCATATTGGATTTTTGAATCAGACCAGAAAAGGTATCTTCCACAACTAGACCCCAAGGGGAACCTGTGTACCAAATTTGAGAAAGATCCATGCAATAGTTCATGAGAAATAGCGATAAAAAAATTTCACGGGAAAATCCAAGATGGCGGCCTGGTGGCCATATTGGATTTTTGAATCGGACCAGATAAGGTATCTTGCACAACTAGACCCCAAGGGGAACCTGTGTACCAAATTTGAGAAAGATTCATGCAGTACATGTAGTTCCTGAGAAATCGCGATAACAAAGTTTCATGGGGAAATCCAAGATGGCTTCCTGGTGGCCATATTGGATTTTTGAATCGGGCCAGAAAAGATATCTTGCACAACTAGACCCCAAGGGGAACCTGTGTACCAAATTTGAGAAAGATCC
Organism: Hanleya hanleyi; assembly: GCA_036873755.1. Lineage (NCBI taxonomy): Eukaryota > Metazoa > Mollusca > Polyplacophora > Lepidopleurida > Hanleyidae > Hanleya > Hanleya hanleyi. The sequence continues at coordinate 19,422 of JAVTVY010049999.1, read as the reverse complement.
ATGCAGTATTTCCTGAGAAATCGCGATAACAAGGTTTCATGGGGAAATCCAAGATGGCCACCTGGCGGCCATATTGGATTTTCGAATCGGGACGAAAAAGGTATCTTCCACAACTAGAACCCAAGGGGACCCTGTGTACCAAATTTGAGAGAAATCCATGCATTAGTTCCTGAAAAATCGCGATAACAATGTTTCATGGGGAAATCCAAGATGGTCGCCTGATGACCATATCGGATTTTCGGAGCAGGACGATAAAGGTATCGTGCACAACTAGGCCCCAAGGGGAACCTGCGTACCACATTTGAGAGAGATCCATGCAGTAGTTCCTGAGAAATCGTGATAACAAGGTTTCATGGGAAAATCCAAGATGGCTGCCTGGTGGCCATATTGGAGTTTCGAATCAGGACGATAAAGACATCTTGCACAACTAGACCCCAAGGGGAACCTGCGTACCAAATTTGAGAGAGATCCATAGAGTAGTTCCTGAGAAATCGCGATAACAATGTTTCATGGGGAAATCCAAGATGGCGGCCTGGTGGCCATATTGGATTTTTGAATCGGACCAGATAAGGTATCTTGCACAACTAGACCCCAAGGGGAACCTGTGTACCAAATTTGAGAATGATTCATGCAGTATGGTCGCCTGGCGGCCATATTGGATTTTTGAATCAGACCAGAAAAGGTATCTTCCACAACTAGACCCCAAGGGGAACCTGTGTACCAAATTTGAGAAAGATCCATGCAATAGTTCATGAGAAATAGCGATAAAAAAATTTCACGGGAAAATCCAAGATGGCGGCCTGGTGGCCATATTGGATTTTTGAATCGGACCAGATAAGGTATCTTGCACAACTAGACCCCAAGGGCAACCTGTGTATCAAATTTGAGAAAGATTCATGCAGTACATGTAGTTCCTGAGAAATCGCGATAACAAAGTTTCATGGGGAAATCCAAGATGGGTGCCTCTTGGCCATATTGTATTTTCGAATCGGACCAGAAAAGGCATCTTGCACAACTAGACCCCAAGGGAAACCTGTGTACCAAATTTGAGAAAGATCCATGCAGGACTTCCTGAGAATTCACGATAACAAAGTTTCATGGGGAAATCCAAGATGGGCAACTGGTAGCCATATTGGATTTTCGAATCGGGACGAAAAAGGTATCTTGCACAACTAGACCCCAAGGGGAACCTGTGTACCAAATTTGAGAGAAATCCATGCATTAGTTCCTGAAAAATCGCGATAAATTTTCATGGGAAAATCCAAGATGGTCGCCTGGTGGCCATATTGGATTTTCAAAGCAAATCAGAAAAGGTCTCCTGCAGAACTAGACCCCAAGGGAAACCTGTGTACCAAATTTGAGAAGGATCCATGCAGTAGTTCCTGAGAAAAAGCGATGACAAGGTTTCATGGGAAAATCCAAGATGGCTTCCTGGTGGCCATATTGGATTTTCGAATCGGACCAGAAAAGATATCTTGCACAACTAGACCCCAAGGGGAACCTGTGTACCAAATTTGAGAAAGATCCATGCTGTATTTCCTGAGAAATCGCGATAACAAGGTTTCATGGGGAAATCCAAGATGGCCACCTGGCGGCCATATTGGATTTCCGAATCGGGACGAAAAAGGTATCTTGCACAACTAGACCCCAAGGGGAACCTGTGTACCAAATTTGGAGAGAAATCCATGCATTAGTTCCTGACAAATCGCGATAACAATGTTTCATGGGGAAATCCAAGATGGTCGCCTGATGGCCATATCGGATTTTCGGAGCAGGACGATAAAGGTATCGTGCACAACTAGGCCCCAAGGGGAACCTGCGTACCACATTTGAGAGAGATCCATGCAGTAGTTCCTGAGAAATCGCGATAACAAAGTTTCATGGGGAAATCCAAGATGGTCGCCTGGTGGCCATATTGGATTTTTGAATCAGACCAGAAAAGGTATTTTGCACAACTAGCCTCCAAGGGGAACCTGTGTACCAAATTTGAGAGCGATCCATGCAGTAGTTCCTGAGAAATCGTGATAACACAGTTTCATGGGGAAATCCAAGATGGCCACTTGGCGGCCATATTGGATTTTCGAATCGGGACGAAAAAGGTACATTGCACAACTAGACCCCAAGGGGAATCTGTGTACCAAATTTGAGAAAGATCCATACAGTAGTTCCTGAGAAATCGCGATAACAAGGTTTCATGGGAAAATCCAACATGGCTGCCTGGTGGCCATATTGGATTTTCGAATCGGGCCGAAAAAGGTATCTTGAACAACTAGACCACAAGGTGAACCTGCATATCAAATTTGAGAAAGATCCATGTAGTATTTCCTGAGAAATCGCGATAATAAAGTTTCATGGGGAAATCCAAGATGGTCGCCTGGTGGCCATATCGCATTTTCGAATCAGACCAGAAAAGGTATTTTGCACAACTAGACCCCCAAGGGGAACCTGTGTACCAAATTTGAGAAAGATCCATGCAGTACGTGTAGTTCCTGAGAAATCGCGATAACAAATTTTCATGGGGAAATCGAAGATGGCTTCCTGGTGGCCATATTAATTTTTCGAATCGGGCCAGAAAAGATATCTTGCACAACTAGACCCCAAGGGGAACCTGTGTACCAAATTTGAGAAAGATGCATGCAGTATTTCCTGAGAAATCGCGATAACAAGGTTTCATGGGGAAGTCCAAGATGGCCACGTGGCGGCCATATTTGATTTTCGAATCGGGAAGAAAAACGTATCTTGCACAACTAGACCCCAAGGGGAACCTGTGTACCAAATTTGAGAGAAATCCATGGCTTAGTTCCTGAAAAATCACGATAACAAAGTTTCATGGGGAAATCCAAGATGGTCGCCTGATGGCCATATCGGATTTTCGAAGCAGGACGATAGAGGTATCGTGCACAACTAGACCCCAAGGGGGGCATGCGTACCACATTAGAGAGAGATCCATGCAGTAGTTCCTGAGAAATCGCGATAACAAAGTTTCATGGGGAAATCCAAGATGGTCGCCTGGTGGCCATATAGGATTTTTGAATCAGACCAGAAAAGATATCTTGCACAACTAGCCTCCAAGAGGAAGCTGTGTACCAAATTTGAGAGAGATCCATGCAGTAGTTCCTGAGAAATCGTGATAACAAAGTTTCATGGGGAAGTCCAAGATGGCCACGTGGCGGCCATATTTGATTTTCGAATCGGGAAGAAAAACGTATCTTGCACAACTAGACCCCAAGGGGAACCTGTGTACCAAATTTGAGAGAAATCCATGGCTTAGTTCCTGAAAAATCACGATAACAAAGTTTCATGGGGAAATCCAAGATGGTCGCCTGATGGCCATATCGGATTTTCGAACCAAATCAGAAAAGGTATCTTGCACAAGTAGACCCCAATGGAAACCTGTGTACCAAATTTGAGAAGGATCCATGCAGTAGTTCTTGAGAAATCGCGATAACAAAATTTCATAGGAAAATCCAAGGTGGCTGCCTGGTGGCTATATTGGATTTTCGAATCGGGACGAAAAAGGTATCTTGCACAACTAGATCCCAAGGGGAACCTGTGTACCAAATTTGAGAGAGATCCATGCAGTAGTTCCTGAGAAATCGCGATAACAAAGTTTCATGGGGAAATCCAATATGGTCGCCTGGTGGCCATATTGGATTTTCGAATCAGATCAGAAAAGGTACCTTGCACAACTAGACCCCAAGGGGAATCTGTGTACCAAATTTGAGAAAGATCCGTGCAATAGTTCACGAGAAATGGCGATAACAAAGTTTCATGGGGAAATCCAAGATGGTCGCCTGGTGGCCATGTTGGATTTTCGGATCAGACCAGAAAAGGTATCTTGCACAACTAGGCCCCAAGGAGAACCTGTGTACCAAATTTGAGAAAGATCCATGCCGTAGTTCCTGAGAAATCGCGATAATAAAGTTTCATGGGGAAATCCAAGATGGTCGCCTGGTGGCCATATCGCATTTTCGAATCAGACCAGAAAAGGTATTTTGCGAATATTTGAAATCGAATATTCATACGCTAGGAATTTATGGCCCAGTTCCTCGAATACTCGCTTTATTTTAATACATGCGTGTCTTAGATGAAGTGTGTAGGGTGCGCTTCGCACCTAAATGATGTGCGGCTAAAAGCAAGCAAGGGTTCGGGTCTTTGGCCATAAATAGTTGTAAAATCTTTAACAAAAACCCTGTAAAAGTATATTTATTCTAAATGGGCACACCCATGCCATTATTGCAGGAGACAATTTGGCTATTGAAATTGAAAATGAAAGGCGTACAGGCATCCTTAGTTTTCTTCAACTTTTCTGAAAAATTCCATAAAATGTATGAAAATGTGTCAAATTCGACCCACAACCTAAAGAAAACGTACGAAATGATTTTCTTTTTATGCATGTTAAAGTGTTTCCCGTCCAACCGACAATTTAAAATTTAAACTGGGGGTCGACCTACTCGTTTCTTGTAAAAATGTTATCGCCATAAAGGAATCAACATTTTCGCTCCCCGAAAAAGTACGGATTTTGGCCTGCCAGATATTCATTTCCGGACACGATCAACTCTGTAGTGGCGCGTAGGTATATCCTATTCATTTCCGGACACGATCAACTCTGTAGTGGCGCGTAGGTGCGATCAGCAAGCAATTGTATATCCTCTTTTGCAGGACGATACAGGTATCGTGCACAACTAGACCCCAAGGGGGGCATGCGTACCACATTAGAGAGAGATCCATGCAGTAGTTCCTGAGAAATCGCGATAACAAAGTTTCATGGGGAAATCCAAGATGGTCGCCTGGTGGCCATATAGGATTTTTGAATCCGATCAGAAAAGGTATCTTGCACAACTAGCCTCCAAGAGGAAGCTGTGTACCAAATTTGAGAGAGATCCATGCAGTAGTTCCTGAGAAATCGTGATAACAAAGTTTCATAAGGAAATCCGAGATGGCCACCTGGCGGTCATATTGGATTATCGAATGGGGACGAAAAAGGTATCTTGCACAACTAGACCCCAAGGGGAACCTGTGTACCAAATTTGAGAGAAATCCATGGCTTAGTTCCTGAAAAATCACGATAACAAAGTTTCATGGGGAAATCCAAGATGGTCGCCTGGTGGCCATATTGGATTTTCGAACCAAATCAGAAAAGGTATCTTGCACAAGTAGACCCCAATGGAAACCTGTGTACCAAATTTGAGAAGGATCCATGCAGTAGTTCTTGAGAAATCGCGATAACAAGGTTTCATAGGAAAATCCAAGGTGGCTGCCTGGTGGCTATATTGGATTTTCGAATCGGGACGAAAAAGGTATCTTGCACAACTAGATCCCAAGGGGAACCTGTGTACCAAATTTGAGAGAGATCCATGCAGTAGTTCCTGAGAAATCGCGATAAAAAAAGTTTCATGGGGAAATCCAATATGGTCGCCTGGTGGCCATATTGGATTTTCGGATCAGATCAGAAAAGGTACCTTGCACAACTAGACCCCAAGGGCAATCTGTGTACCAAATTTGAGAAAGATCCGTGCAATAGTTCACGAGAAATGGCGATAACAAAGTTTCATGGGGAAATCCAAGATGGTCGCCTGGTGGCCATGTTGGATTTTCGGATCAGACCAGAAAAGATATCTTGCACAACTAGGCCCCAAGGAGAACCTGTGTACCAAATTTGAGAAAGATCCATGCCGTAGTTCCTGAGAAATCTCGATAACAAGAATTGTTTACGGACTGACTGACTGACTGACTTACTTACTGACGTACTGACTGACGGACGACGGACCACGGACAAAAAGCGATTTGAACAGCCCACCATCTGGTGATGGTGGGCTAAAAATATAGGCAGATCTACCTTGAGTCTCTGGCCTCTGTCATAGTATATTTCGCGGTTTTCAGGTCAAAGCGATCATTTTTTTTTTGACAAAATCTAAACTGGGATGGGGAAGGTTTACACCCTGAGTTTGATTTTGTAATTTATTTTTGACACAAATTTGACAAACTTCGCTATCAAACATATAATTAATAAATATTTTGACAGGAAGTTTATCAAAATATTCAAATATGTTATGGATCAAATTTAACAAAACAGTGCATGGTGTACGGATATAGATTTCTGTATTGAATATGAAATGATCTTTTGTTAATCCACTTGAAATAATACTGTAAGTCTTCTAATACAATACTATGGACAATAGGTACCAATCAGATTGTCTTTCAGACGTTTCAACAGGAAAGAACATCATGATATTTGATCGCACGACATGCAAAACTCCGCTCCAGATCCTCTATTTTCCTATAGTTCCCATAGATACGCGAGTGCGAATATTTGAAATCGAATATTCATACGCTAGGAATTTGTGGCCCAGTTCCTCGAATACTCGCTTTATTTTAATACATGCGTGTCTTAGATGAAGTGTGTAGGGTGCGCTTCGCACCTAAATGATGTGCGGCTAAAAGCAAGCAAGGGTTCGGGTCTTTGGCCATAAATAGTTGTAAAATCTTTAACAAAAACCCTGTAAAAGTATATTTATTCTAAATGGGCACACCCATGCCATTATTGCAGGAGACAATTTGGCTATTGAAATTGAAAATGAAAGGCGTACAGGCATCCTTAGTTTTCTTCAACTTTTCTGAAAAATTCCATAAAATGTATGAAAATGTGTCAAATTCGACCCACAACCTAAAGAAAACGTACGAAATGATTTTCTTTTTATGCATGTTAAAGTGTTTCCCGTCCAACCGACAATTTAAAATTTAAACTGGGGGTCGACCTACTCGTTTCTTGTAAAAATGTTATCGCCATAAAGGAATCAACATTTTCGCTCCCCGAAAAAGTACGGATTTTGGCCTGCCAGATATTCATTTCCGGACACGATCAACTCTGCAGTGGCGCGTAGGTATATCCTATTCATTTCCGGACACGATCAACTCTGTAGTGGCGCGTAGGTGCGATCAGCAAGCAATTGTATATCCTCTTTTGGAGAAACTATATATATCAGTTAGTAAGAAGGCAGGAAGAATTGCCATGCTATCAAAACCGGGCGATCTTCCTTATTTCCGGCGGCGCAGCGCCGCCGGATATCTGAATTCGCTAAACATGGGAGCGGCCATCTTGATATTGGACGAGTAACAGGTGTTTTCTCGAGCCTTACTTCACCGACGTGCCGTGGATTGATCCAACTGATATCATATCGTAAAACGACAGGATTGTATCACCCGTTCGTGGCTAACACATCAATATTAATTCTTTTATAATGAATTCATCGAATAAATGTCATCTAGTACTATTTTATTATGGCTGAGAGACCAAGTCGATGACCAAACATGATCAAGTTATTCACCTGTACCATGTGTACGTCTGCAGCAAAATGTTTGAGATTGAACTGCGAGTTACTAAAAACTCGAAACAGTAAAACACGCGGATCGGATTGATGTGTAGAAAAAGTCGATCTAGGCTTAATTTACAATGACCCTCATCAATAAAGAAATAGTGGCTTGATGATGGGTCCCATATAATGCCACAAGGCGAACTCTTACATCAGGCTGTGTGAAGTGACTTAATACGTCAACCAGAGAACATTACTTTCAAAGTCCTAGTTTGATATGTGGTTCATGTGCACATTTTGCCAGCAAGCACTTAACTTCCGGCTAACCCCACACTTTCCAGATGGGTCCTTGCGCGAACTACATTAGTCAAACCTTTAATGAAAACAAACAAATCGACGTTTTTTTATAAACCAGAATGGTGCATCTTGACCTGTATTCACCAGTTGCACACGTAATTGGCTTGTAATATGCAGATTATAAGCTGCAAACGTTTCCGCCGGCATTGATGCATCTGCATCAATAAGTTTTCTTGTTATGAAATTAGGGGCCACTTTGTGCGAAACCGTGGCAAGTGTGAAGTGCACCCTGTATGTGCTAATAGTTACTCTCTGATATATTGAACCATTTTATTGTGAATTTGCATTTGGCGGGTTACGTCGGTAGAGTTTAGCTGATTGGCTGACGACGTCACGTGGTGTTCATTTATGGGTATTTCCCAACCTCCAAACAGGGTTATCTCCCCTTCTGCCAGTCGAAGGTAGGCTGAAAATGGATATGTGCACGCTCGCAAGGTGTGTCTTACCGCGTAGATGACCCAGATGGTTACAGGTTGTTGTGGGCTAAGAAAAAACATCTCGTGGTGTTTGAAGACGGATTCACGGTGGCAGGGAAATCGGCCCTCTGAGAGAGGAAAGTGCATTCTGGGATACAACCACGCAGTTGAGAGTTTAAGACGGACGAAGCAGGTAATGTAAAATGACAGCTGGAGATCTTTTGAAGTTTTGAGAAATGTCGTTTCCCGATGTTCCTGGAAATATATCGTGTTGAATAATACACACCCCAAGGATTGCTGTAATGTACATTTTCTGTCTCCTACTGTTTTCGTTATCCCGTAAGAGTATGTACAATTTCCCGATTGCATCAGAAACGAATAGTACATGCGTTTGGAGTTGAAATTAGCTCAACAACTGAATGAAACTAGCTGTTCGAATATTAGTCCGACATGCAGCCCCTACATGCTATTTAATAAACTGATATCTATTCAATGTAGGGTCTGCCCGATTAACCGGCGAGATCGACTTAGTTGCCGGACCGAAATGTCGGGCAGACAAACTACGATACTTTATACGCCATTTTCACCGCCCAAAATAATGAAACCCACCGTATTAGTCAAATCCTGGGCTTGAAATCCGTTGTAAACTTTCCGTGGGTAGTTTATTCGAGCATACTCAAAACAAAACGGCTTGCCCAGAGCTGGAACCACGAATCTTCCGCCATGTCTAATTTTCAGCCAATGAAAAATCACTTCCGCTACTTTCTCCACGTTCGGAGACACACTTCAGATAGAGACACGTGTTCGCATCTGACAGTTCTGTTCAGCATGATCGGAACAGATTCCTGATGTTGATCTGAACTGGGTTCCTAAAATAGGCTATATTTATTCTGTTTGATGTTATTCAGTCGTCTTACGCTCATATTAAAGCCCTGTGTCGACAAAATAAGTCAATTCGAACGTCAACAACGGCTGGTAACAACAACAACAACAACAGGAAGAAGAGATGATAGACTGATAGATCAATATATTGGCGCAATTTAAGGTAAAATATTAGCGCAATTTAAGGTAAAATATTACCTTAAATTATTAAAATATATGTCTATGATCCTATCATGAGCTCTAAAAATTGTTATAAGCAACTGATTCATATATTATATTATGCAATTATAATAATAATAATAATTATTATATTAGGCAGTTATTATTATATTATGCAATTGTGCAATGAAGGTTTTATACAAAAACTAAAACAGTTTGGGAAGTACATCTACAATTTATGTTGTAAATGAATACTTTCCTCATAGAAATTATAACTGTTTCAATTGTCACATCAACTGTTTTTTTTTCTTGTTGTAATTCTGAATATATATAGGGTTTCACACTGATTATTTCTAAAGAGAGACATGCTAGTGGGTGGGCTCGATATCCTATTAAAATTGAAATCTATCATATATGAGAAAGTTTACATTTGGTCACATATTGTTAGATTGCAGCTTTTAAAATTATATAATATTTGTATCATTTCTAAAAACTGTATTGAATGAAATACACACCAAAGGGTCTGTATTGGTAAAACTGCGGTCACCGATAACATGGATCTGTGGATCTCAGTGAAATATTATGTAGATGATATACGTGTCAATGTTATTACTAATGTGACCTGCCTGTTCTGGACTCTTGGCTCATCTCTCATAACTGCAGCTGCAGGAATTGTATGCTGCCTCAGGAATTTAAGCTGATGTAACATCAGGGCTCGCAGTGGCGAGATTACAATAGGCATTGAAATGATGTCATCAGAAATATCAGTTTGACTTTGTGATCATACTTTATGTATAGAATGAGCGCTGCCTTGGTCATGGTGCCCAAGGCCAAAATTTGATGTGCATTTCTTCAGTGAGTTATGTTTCATTAATATTTTCATAATTGAAGATGGAGACAGTGTACGTGCCGGAATTGACTGGAAGAACTCTTTGGACTGTTTGAAGAACTCAGGAGAAAATAATCATAATTTTAGCTAAGCAACCATTCATCCCACATAACAATGTCAACTTTTAGTACTCTTAGTAATAAACACATACAAAATTTTGTCTATAGAGATGAAATATATATATTTATAGATTTTTCTGCATTCTGATTCAAAAATGCAATATCAGAAGTATTCAACAGTAGCCAAAATTGAGGAAAACAGCAAAAATATTACACCATTTCACCTTTAAAAATTGCCGCCGCGTGACGGAATCTGCATGGTCACAGTTCCAGACACCTTTGACTCTCCCGTCAATTCAATGATGACAAGTTATATGCTGTTTTATATCATATCGTACTTGATTTGTAGAGAACTCAATTGTGCTTTAATTTGTTTACATGTAAAATTTTTATTTAAAAATCACCTGCTATGCCTAATTATAAGGGCTGTTTGGCGCCTATACCCTTGATCTGAAATCATAGTCGTATTTCTAAATGTTCTTGAGGTTTAATATTGATAAATTGGGCCTGACAGGGATTTTGACAATATTAATCTTCAAAATTCAAAGTCTGCAAAGAACATTGGGGTGGGTTAAGCTAAAAAAAATCATTAGCTTATCAAATTGTTTGAATTCAGAAATTGCATACTTTTTCCAACAAAAGGGGAGCTAGTATGTATGTCGTGCTTATCCCGGGGCCTGTAGGTAGCAAACCAAAAACATCCTTTCCACTACTAATGATGTGGTTTAGAATCTGCTCTTGTTCTTCTTTCAAATCTATAACTTATGTTCCTTGGCATTGAGAACTTATGTTCCTTTGCAAGCAGAGAGAATAAACTCCTTACTACTTCCATTTTTACGCGTTGATGATTTGAAATGGATTACCTTGAATTGCGCCAATATATGACGAGTTGCTGTCATCCTGAACCATGTGCTCTTGTTTACAAACTGAAAACCTGTGTCCCCGAACGTGGAGAATGTAGCGGAAGTGATTTTTCATTGGCTGAAAATTAGGCATGGTGGATGATTCTTGGTTTCAGCTTTGGGCAAGCCGCGTTGTTTTGAGAATGCTCGAATAAACTATCCACGGTAAGTTTACAACGGATTCCAAGCCCGGGATTTAACTCATACGGTGGGTTTCATTATTTTGGGCGGTGAAAATGGCGTATAAAGAATCGTAGTTTGTCTGCCGGACATTTCGGTCCGGCAACTAAGGCGACCCTACATTGAATAGATATCAGTTTATTAAATAGCATGTAGGGGCTGCATGTCGGACTATTCGAATATAGCAGTTGATCCAGAAATCGCTGCAGATCATCTTGGGAGAGGTATCACACGAATTTCTGACAGAAACTCTATCTGACCCAAGACGCCCTTGTAGAGAGCAGCGTTACGCCTTCTGTGAGAGGTAGTCGGTTTTCTCAGCGCTGACATTGTGACGGCGGTCACATTCTGGAAATACCCCACTAAGCGTTAATAAAGGAGGCGGGCTATTTTAACTCGACAAAGTATTGTATGCAACATTTCTTTTGTCAGTTTTGGAAAATCACAGCCAATGCTCTATATTATGAACCATGAAGTAATGGTCCTCGATACAGATCCCTTCAAACGAGTTCTATACATCCTGCCATCTCACGTATGAGTCCTTAATATATTTACACCACATTTATGGCCTAATTGGCGGGGTATTCACATAAAAACATTCACCGAAAGGCGATGAAGCAATGTTTCCGAAGCGTCTGTTACTCATGACATCGGCGTTACAATCATCTCCAGTGACAGTGTGACCCTCCTTGCAAACAGGTTACATTCGCCAATTATTTAAACCCATAAATAATCGTGTAATCCCATAGCCCACTGTTGAACAACGTTTTGTATATGATTACACCATCGATATATTTCCTACGACGGAAAACGAAGGTTCACGGTGATCTCAATTTCTTTAAATTGCTATTTTTCTGTTCAATTTGGCACGTTTTGTTCGCTCTGGCAAACGTAGTATCCGAGTTGTATACGTTCTCGTGGGCATATGCTTTATGAAATACATGGTATGAAAGTGAATCCCGAATGTATGTTGATATGGGCCTTCAACGCAAAATCTCCGGCAAGATTAGGTCCCTATCGCCCGTAATAATCAAAATTCACGCGATCATTTCTCACCTTGGTCACCGGTAGCTGACATTTTCCTCTGAACAGCGTGGCTACATCCATCCCAGAATGCACTTTCCTCTGTCAGAGGGCCGATTTCCCTACCACTGTGGGATTACAGAGATATTAGCCCCTCAGGGCATCAAAATGTTTACCGAACTCCCTAAAAATAGTGGACAGAAAGTAGGAAGGGGGTGTTTTATTGCCGAATAGAGCCGTACAGTTCATGCAGCGTTGTGGTCCCGGACTGTACAAGTAAATGTATATAGAGAAAGCATGGCTGAGTGCAGGAACGAACGAAGACATGAAACATTGGCTATGTAATTGGATGCAAATCATCTGTTCCAGGACTTCAGCGAGGCGTCGTGAGTTGTATTTTTGTCGATAATATATTTGTTCACTTGCGGCCCTTGGAAACCCAAACCTCCGGTGGTGACTTTTGCTATACCCTACTGGGTGCGAACAAGTCCCCCATCCTAAGCCATTAACCAACCGTAGTTGTTGGGAAGTTACGGGACGGCTCATATTTTCCGAAACCGTTAGTCACAAACAATAAAATAATCTGATTCTGTATGACCTTACCTTTATATTAAGCCTTTGTTTATCAGAAACCGTCCAGGCCTTTGTTTATCAGAAACCGTCCAGGCAGTTAACTACAACAATGGTAAAATGAAGCAAGAGTTGGCTGTATGTAAAATATGGCGACAGTCCATTGTAGCTAACATTCTTGGGGGACAACAGTGCATTTGGCGATTATTGGGTCCGATAATGCACTTTCTGTGCATGAGTACATCAGCCCTGGAATATGTAATTAGTAACGCATGGAGATATTTAGGACATGCTCTCAGAGTCGATACTCTTGCCGATGATACTCTCTACGAGACGTTCCGAATGATAAAATCCTGGGTGGATATATGTTGGCATTTGTTGGAAGTTGATACTTGGTCGACATCGGGCCTTACAGACTAGTCTTTTGTGTTAAATGCCGCTATTTTCATCTGACGAAGATACAGCTCACCAATCCCCATTGTACGAGTTGTCACAGCGACACAGCTCACCAATTACCAATATACGAGTTGTCAGAGCATTTCCATCATAGCTCTCTACATTTGTATCTAATACCGCTTATGCCGGTAGTAGTATAAAAAAAACCCACACAAGTCGCATTTGGACGAGTGCGCAGGTGTTTTTGCGCAGGTATGACGTCACTTCCGGTCTGAATCGGGCGTGACCTGGTATATCTGACTGTATGGAATGATAGGAATGCATGTACTGACTTGTATCTGGGGTTTTTCCATCACGGGGAGGTCACGTGATCACTATAGTTCAAGGTCATTTTGAATGATAGGAATGCATGTACTGAACTGTTCATTCACCCTGGGACTTGTTTACATCCGGGTACATCCGGGACCTTGTACATGTAGTGTACTCATCCGGGAACTTTTTCCATCCGGATTTCCCAGTGGGTTGTTACAGCCGGGCATTTATGGCAGAATCCCGGTCCTTGTCTTTTTATTCTTACAGCCGGGTATTTATGGTTGACCTATATCCTGGTCCTCGATAATAGCAATGCCTGTAATGAGCTGTATGTGGGGGGTTTTTCATTCATCGTTTTACAGCCGGGCACTTACATACGGGTCCTTGTACAGCCGGGGACTTACATTCGGGTTCTTGTACAGACGGAGACTTACATACGGGTTCTTGTACATCCGGGTACTTCTCTGTAGGTGTATAAAGTCGGCATTTTCATGGGATTGCTTCATTCATTGGCCTGCCTACCTGACCGGACCAGCCTGAAGACTTACCTGACCAGCCTGAGCGGAGCTACCTGACCAGCCTGCCTACCTGACGAGAGGAGCTAATACCAGTGGAGCCTGAACAGCACCTACCTGAACCAACAGCCATGGACTCATCTCACCGAGCTAAGCTTGTGCAGCACCGTGTCCAGATCATTAGTGAGATGATGAATGTGGCCGAACTATGTGATCTGCTTCTGGTGGGAAATATAATCACTACATACATGGAAGAAGAATCATGGCGCAGAACACCAATACGGCACGAAATAGAGCCCTCATCGACACTCTACCGCGCCGAGGTCCTTTAGCATTTCAGGCCTTCCTGGGGGCGCTGAGAGAGACGGGGAATGAAGGAATAGCGTCTCTACTTCAATCCGAGAAACACACCTTAGTCATAGACATCCCCCGAAGAGAGTACAGGTAGCAAACGTGCCCAGGAAGAGTCCGATACACCTGCCAAACGTGCCCGTACCCAACTAACACCTTTAAAAATGCCTCAGCAAGTGCCTCAGCAAGCGGAGGAAGAGCTGCTACTCCCTATGTATGTGGAGCAGGTGAATGACATCATCCAGCAGGCCAACCAGGCAGCCCAGACGAACACTTGGAAGCTCACTCCCTATTTAACTGTAACCGTGAAAGATTAGCAAGTGCACTTTAATGCATCAGCCTGGGACGACAAACCACCTAAGCATATCGCCTTGACGGTTGAGACAAGGACAAGAGTACAGCGAATTTATTATGCCATCGATGCGGTCATTGAAGAACAGGGAAACGACCAAGCGAAATTTTATGTGGGGGACGATGTGTTCCTCACCTGTTCTATGTTCAACAACATTCTGCTTTTGCATATTCGTAAATGAAAGTTGAAGAAAGATACGCGTATTCCCTTACCTGAGGGAGTCACCCTGCAAATGCCTCCGTGGCGTAAACTTCAAGGCCTGACAGCCGAAATTCATGAAGCCTTGTCTGACCAGCTGTCTGAGTATATCTATAAAAAGTACATTGAAACCTTCCTGTATCATCTTAGACCTCGCATTCTACACTTGCGCCTCGAACAATGTGCAGGCTGTCAGAACAGCGGCCCGTTAAACATGCATACGTGTCTGGACATCATGGCACCGTCAGATGCGCTGATGACTGAGGCGCTACACGACATCAACGAGACGGAAATTGTGGAGGCATTGGAAGCTGCCTGTCCACCGAGAATTCCACGTGAGCAGATTGCTGCCTTCATATACGTGCACCAGTGGAAGAAAGGCATGGAAGACGTCAAACAAGTCTTGATGGCTAAATATTGAACATTCAGACATTACCGTATTCCTACATTCTATGTTCATTCTATGTTCAAACAAGTCTTGTTGGCTAAATATTGAACATTCAGACATTACCGTATTCCTACATTCTATGATCATTCCATGTTCATTCTACCGTCATGATGACACCGTATAACTCTATTAGAAAATTTAACGCGGACAGCCTACCGTGGTGAAAACCGTATGTTCATTCTACTGTATTGTTAATAAATATTGGAAATTCAACTAATGTGTGTCAGTGTTCACTCTATGCAGGGTGGAAGGTGTGGGAGCTCATATTGTGCTTTTTAGTTAGAAAGCTCCTCTTTCGGGAGTATTGGTTGGCCCTGATAAGGGACGTTAGGAAGTACAGAGGGTTGACCATCAGGCCGTGACTTCACGGCCGGAAGATTCTTTTGACTCTACTTCCCCGACACACAGGGCACCGTAAAGCCACATGAAAGTCTCCTGTGTCTGGGCAGTGGCAGTACTCCGCGTTGGTTAAGAAGCTTAGAAGACATGGACCACATAGGGCTAGGTGTCCACACGGGGAAAAGGTGTACGCCGTCTCATCGTCGTGGCAGATGGTGCATGTGGATTTCCTTATCTCTTTATCCAGTCGTCCTTGCAGTACATCCTTCTCCTTTTCCTCTTCTTGTAGTTGTTGTCCGAACCGCGCCAACCGGGTTACCTCGGGTGGTGGTGTTGTTGTGACATCCCTTGTGGTAGCCGTCGTTCTGGTAGCCGTCGTTGTGGGAGGCGAAGCTGTAGTTGCTGATGGACCCATGCTGCGACTGTTTAACCACCCCATTTGTGGAGGACGTGACGCCTGTATATCTTCTTCGTCTTCTACTTCTATGTCTGTATCATCATCGTCGGGGTCCAGAGTGTCGTCTATCTTGTTGTGTGACTCCCTCCCTCAATTGTCCCGCAGTCTCCCGAGTGAGTACCCGAGTGAGCGTGGTCATTAGTCTGGAATCTTGTTGTCCATGCGCCCTGGCTCGGTCTCTCACAGCTTCAGCATTCTCCCTCAAAGTTTGATCGCTTAGCTCCCTCAAACCTTCGTCAGTCTCTTCCGAGTTGAACGTGTTGAACGCGTTGAAGAGTGCACGTCTAGCATTAGCCATGATGCGAAAAATTATAGGGAGCCCGCCCACAGTAGCGCGTGATTTTTCTGTCTGAACGTCGTCTCGACCAGAAAGACAAAATGGCCTGTGCTTTCTGCAAGATATGGAAGCGAGCTAAATTTTCAATAAACGAGAGTTGAGATCTAAAGCAACTTTAAATTTATACCTTGGCAGGTTATAGTATAATCCTGAAAAATTCACAGGGCTAACGGCTGCATAAATATATATATATATATTTTTTATCATTTTCCCGGTTTCAAAGGCCGAATTTCACCTGTATGGATGTGTGAAAAGTACGCTAAATTTGAAATAAACTGGCTTACGTCTCTAAAACAACTAAGGTTTCTCCCTCACAACGTTATAATGTCATTCTAAAAAATTCGGGAGGTTTATAGATGGGGAAATGTGAATTTTTTTGCTTCCAACCCCTCTAGTGTGAAAACAACCATTGACACCCATAGCTGTACATACATTCGGTCCCGTACTCTAATACCTGGGGGTTTTCCATGACGGGGAGATCACGTGATCACTATAGTTCAAGGTCATTTGAATGATAGGAATGCATGTACTGACCTGTTCATTCATCCGGGGACTTGTTTACATCCGGCATCATCCGGCACCTTGTTCATGTAGTGATCACGTGATCTACCCGTGATGGAAAAACCCCAGGTATTAGAGTACGGGACCGAAAGTATGTACAGCTATGGGTGTCAATGGTTGTTTTCACACTAGAGGGATTGGAAGCAAAAAATTCACATTTCCCCATCTATAAACCTCCAGAATTCTTGAGAATGACATTATAACGTTGTAAGAGAGAGACCTAAAGTGTTTTGAGAGACGTAAGCCAGTTTATTTCAAATTTACCGTACTTTTCACACATCCATGCAGGTGAAATTCGGCCTTTGAAACCGGGAAAATGATAAAAAAAAATATATTTATGCAGCCGCTAGCCCTGTCAATTTTTCTGGATTATAGAATAACCTGCCAAGGTATAAATTTAAAATTGTTTTAGATCTCAACTCTCATTTATTGAAAATTTAGCCTGCTTCCAAATCTTGCAGAAAGCACAGGCCATTTTGTTTTGCTGGCCGAGACGACGTTCAGACAGAAAAAACCTCGCCGACGTCCGCGCGCACGCATCCGTGTCCTCTACGGTAGAGTATAAAAAGCGGGCTCCCTCTCGTCTGCTACACACATTCATTTGAACCACATCATGGCTGATGCTAGACGTGTACTCTTCAGCATGCAATATCTTGACGATGCAACAGGTGAATTCACCGATATCAAAGTTTCGCAACAACACCAGCAATATCTTGACGATGCAACAGGTGAATTCACCGATATCAATGGGACCACACAAGACAATAGTACCAACGTGGTATGGCTGGAAAGATTATAGACAATCTATTGAAAGCAGAAGAAGAAGAAGACGATAGTGTCGCAGCAGCAGCAGCAGCAGCAGCAATATCTTGACGACTACTGCACGGAAATAACAAGACTGCAGAGGGACACAACATTGGGGGTGGTAAAGCAATTACCATGTGCCAAATGTATTACCCACTACGCCAAATTCGCCCTATTTCCCTGTGGACACCAAGCGTTATGTGCCTGCTGTATCACCAAACTGGCAGGGAGAGCAGGTCCTACGTCCAGTTGCATACCCGTCCCATGTGCACTAATCCCGCTGAGATGTCCCATATGCGCCAAGAGGAAGGAAGAACTGCTCCAATCGTTGTAATCATTACAACCCATCCGGCTCTTATCAGGGCCACCCAATTACTCCCGAAAGAGGGGCTTTCTAACTAAAAAAAGCACAAAAACACGAGCTCCCACATCTTTCCACTACATGCGAGTTACACATTAATAATATACTAATCTAATAGATACACCGAGTATACCCGGAAGAAGCCGAGTGTAAAAAAACGATTAATTGTCTCTGCCCACATGTCCGTAAATTAGCACACGAGTCATGGCGCACTTTGAGGGTAATGAGATTGGTAATGATCATAGAATATGAGGGGATTGATATTTGTAGGGCCTGGTGTTATTTCAATGTGCAACATTAGAAGTCCTCTTTCAGAGGATTGGGTTGGCCCTGAAAAGGGCCTTTGGTGGGTGATTTTAGAGGAGGTGGAGATTGGTAATCATAGAATATAGAGGAGAGAAGATTGACGTATGTACGGCCTGATGTTAATTTGAATGTTCAACGTTAGAAAACCCCCTTTCGAAGGACTGGGTTAACCCTGAAAAGGGAAGTTGGGATGATTTTTTCACCCTGTTTACTCAGTGGGGCTTGTCCATTTGCCGCGGCTGATGGAAAAATAGCCCCCGGGCTGGTGTTGGTCCCGCTGTTATTGTTGTTGTTCTTGTTGGACAGGGGCTCTCTGGGCTTGTTGTTCCATGGCGTCGATTTCGATGAATTCGGGGACGACTGGCTGGGGCTGTTGTTGCAGCACATCCTCTAGGGCTTCCAGCCAGTCTGCCCCCTCTAAATCGGCCGGGGCCCTGGTGATGAGGTGGTGTAGATCGGCCCAGGATAGCGGCGTCATGTTCGTGTTCTCCCGGGTCCATCTCTTTATCTCTGACTTCCAATATTCCTTGACCGCTTTGGCCAGCTCTCTTCTTTCTTTTCTCGCTACCTTCTCCTTGGCCGCTAACTTGCCGTCGCCCGTGGACATCTTTGCAACTCGGCCCATTTTCTCGCTTGTCTCAAATACGTCGTTTACCATAGAAGGAATGTGATAGAATGCGATGCCCCCACGCCTTTCTCATGGCCTTTATGCCAGCCTGAGACGTGCTCGATTGGCTGTCTAAAAGGCGCGAACCTCATCGATTGGCTCTTCGTCGGGCAAATCTATTGGTTGAAATAACGGATGTTCATTGGTCCAAATGCAGTGGTTGCACCCGGCCCGACATTACGCCAGAATCCCACCAAGCTGTCAATGGAAAAATCCTAGGTTAAAATGAAGTCCTATACAATAACACAGGATGATGTTGACTGGCTCT
>JAVTVY010049998.1:0-22561 GCA_036873755.1 Hanleya hanleyi | reverse complement strand
GGAAGAAGTGGTGGCGAACGGTGATTATGTGAAAGAGAGAGGATACCATCTGATTGAAATGTGGGAGTGTGAATTTCACACGATGTGCCAGGCCCTACCCCATTTACGACGTTTCCTAAAAGAGCGCGAGTACCCCTTGAGTCGTCGGCGACTTCTGAGTCTGCCACAGATGTTCGACGCCATTCGCCAAACTATTGGGACCCAGTTTGCCTCAACCTCTACGGCTTTGTCGAATGTGATTTGCATGTTCCCGACACTCTCAAGCCTCTCTTCGCCCAGTGCCCTCCCATCTTTAAGAACACGCTGGTGGATCGGGCTGATATTGGGGACACCATGAGGACCTATGCGGAGCAACACGAGTGTTTGCCTCAACCTCGACGCATGTTGATTGGTAGTATGTGGGCCGAGAAAATCTTGCTGGGCACCCCCTTACTGCAGTGGTACATGAACCACGGTTTGGAAATTACCCAAATATATCAAGTGATACAGTACGTACCTGACGCTTGTTTTGCGGAGAATGCCGACATCGTGACGTCGGCCCGTCGTCAAGGTGATGAATACCCGAGTGAGACCATCATCGGTGAATGTTGGAAGTTGACTGGCAATGGTTATTACGGAAAAACGGTTACGAACCAGGATAAGCACGTCAACGTGAACATTTGTACTACTGCCCAAGCCCGCAAAAAAGTCAATTCTCCTCTGTTTCGGTCCGTGGAGGTCATCAATGACGACACCTATGAAGTCACTTCAGCCAAGAAGACTATCCGTTACAACCTACCCCTGCAGATTGGATGTATGGTATATCAGGTGGCCAAGCTGAGGATGCTGCAGTTTCTCTATGATTTTATGGGTGTGTATTTTAATCCATCAGACTGGCAGCTCATGGAGATGGATACCGACTCGGCCTACATGGCTGTCTCTAATGCGGATTGGGAGTCCCTGGTGAAACCGGAGTTACGTACCCAGTATGAAGCGGAACGGGACCAGTGGCTACCTCGACGTGACCATTACCAGTACGATAAGCGTACGCCGGGCCTGTTCAAGCTGGAGTGGAGTGGGGATGCTATGATTGGTCTCTCCTCCAAGACGTATTACTGTTACGGAGGAGACGGAGGAGGAGACGAAAATAAGTTTATCTGCAAAGGGGTGAGCCGGCGCGATCCCAACATCGACAAAGCCTTGTACTTGAACGTGCTGCAAAGCCAGGCCAGTGCGAGTGGTACTAACCGAGGATTTCGAGTGGTGGACCACCAGATGCGAACGTACATTCAGCAACGAGACGCCTTTACTTTCTTTTACCCGAAACGAAAAGTGTTGGCCGATGGTGTGAGCACCACTTACTTGGACTTGTGAACAATGTCGAACTATAACTGTTGATACACAAATGTAAAAGTCAGGATGGCCGAGTGGTCTAAGGCGCCGGTATTAAGTGCTGGTCGGCGAAGAGCTGGCGTAGGTTCGAATCCTACTCCTGACAGAATTTTTGTACCTTAACCCTACTATTTGTACCCTGTATTCTATTTGTACCCTGTATTCTATACCTTCTTGTTGACTTAAATAAAAAAAAAAGTCAAAACCCATCATTTTTTGTGTTTTTTCATCAATTTGTTATTCAACATCAATGAACGTCAGAACAACAACGTCATAACAATAACGTCATAATAAAAAAAAAAAAAAAAAAAGTGGCCTGCGCGCAGTACATTTAAGTTAACCAGAGAAATGGAGCATGCACATTAAAACCTTTTATTTGATAATTTAATGAAATAACGGCTATTAAATCTGTCTACCGTATATGATTTTTGCATATGATGCATTGACTAGCCTTCCTCAGGAAAAGTTCTTATCTCAGCCAATTTAAACGCTACAATAATAAATTATATACCAATGTTTAGCTCACTCTATCCCCAAGAGAACCTTCACAAAAGAATAGGTAGAATCGTTATGTTAACTACAGCAACTATCCCAGCAGATAATCTAAATTTTAAAAAAATCTGAAATCGCGATATTTTGAAATAATATAATATTGCAAGAGAAATTGTCTACAGATTATGGAGTTCTTTTCTGATCGCTGAAAACTGTACAGCATTACAATCATCTGCCCTCTAGCTATTGGCCAACGGTTTGTTTAAAAGAATACCTGCATTGGTTATGAAATAAATGACGAGAGATGGACACCCGTCATAATTCCGATTTTGTCTATTATTAGACAAAATTCGGCCTTTTCAGAGCCGATTTTGGCCTTACTTGATTCGATTATAATTCTCTAAGTTTTTCATATATCAACCGAAATGTCTTTCGTTTTATGGTGATCTCAGCCTGTGAAGCCCTGCTCAAAGTTTACTTCCCACTGCGCCGGCAAAACGCACAGCTCGGGGAGACGAGGTCTGTTCGGTGCCTCATACTGTGCCAGCGGAAACCGGCGCAGTCATATCTTAAGCCTGACAGCTTGGGCCTAGGGTCAAGAACTTTATAAATGTGATCGGTATAAGTGAATATAATCTTATTGTTATCGCTGATATTATTGTGTTTTATTCTTTTATTTAAAACGCTTACAAAATTAGCTGTTGGTTTCCCTTTCTGCTGCATTCAATAAATTAACAAAAAATGTATGGCTGAAATATACATAGATTTCTCTACAGTTAGATACCAAGTTTGACTTATTTGAAATATGTATATGCGTATATGACTTTGGCATATGATACATTAACTAGCCTCATTTAGGAAAAGTTCGTATCTCAGCCAATTTAAACGTTACAATGATAAATTATATACGAAAATATAGGTCATTCTATTTTCAAGAGAACCTTCACAAGAGAAAAGGCATAATATTTATGCAAACTATAGCAATCGCCCTAGCCAATAAGCTAATTTTGAGAAAAATCTTCTGAAATCGCGATATCCAACATGCACATCTGAATAAATTATCCGTATTATCTAAGTTTGAGCTAATAGAATACAAGAATTTTGCTCACAGGTAGGAGAGAAAACAACATTGAAATCGTCTCCAAAATGCTTCACCGGCCTATTGGTTATTAGCAGATGACCCCTTTCAAGCCGAAAGACATTCCATTCTCAGTGCCTGTAACGACCGCTAGATGGCGTCATGCACAGTGCACCAAAATCATTCGGAACTGTGCACGTTGGCCCTGCACTGAAACGAAGGCTATGTTTTTAATAGTTTTTCTATAGTTTACCTTCGATAAACCCGTTACAATTTTCAGGGTAATATTATAAGGCTGTAAGCCATAGTCTTGACGTATTTTTAGCCAGGAAAATCGATTTATTTTCAATGTACCGGGTTTTCCATACTACCGTGCTATAACGTTACGCATCGAAAAATCGATAAATTCATTAAAAATGATGGCATAGTCTAGCGCTAGGCTGCTAAATTTTTTAAATACTACACCATGAGTTGCCTGAGTTCAATTGGAAATAAAATTTATACGTGCACTGACATTTATTACAAAATCACAGCCGTTTAAAATTGGGAAAGAAACACAAACATATTTGTTCAGCGTAGCTGTAGAAAATAGAATAGAGCGATTTCGCCGAGGTCCGCGCCTTACACTATATAAGCTAGCGGCCCGCTTGAAGCGGGACATTCAAAAACCTTTCACTGCCATACTAACAAAGAGAGAAGAGAAGAAAAATGAGCCGTACAGCAGCAATGTCTACCACGAAGGGAGGGGGAAGAATATCTAGACGCAAGAAGAGGGCCATGATGAAGGAGATTAAGGAGTTTTGGTTGAACGAATTAACCGAGTGGGGTGCAAGACTGAACGGAGATTCGACAGGCGTGGGAACAGCGGAGAATTTACGGGCCCTATTAAATTCTGCAAGAAACATCAGCGAACAAGGATGGTTCGATTTACTACACAAGACCATGGCGGAAGCGCTGTACCCTGCCCCTCCTCGGTTGCTGGCCCCGCATCGACCAGAACAGCCAGCAGTCCAGCCTGTTGTGGATAATAATATTCCAGCAGTGCTGGTGGATTTTCCACTACAAGACCTGCCCACCAACATCATATGGGAAGAACAGGACAACCAACAACAACAACAGATAGCGCCCGCCAACTTCTTAGAGGGGATGCCCATCACGCCAGATGACGAAGATGATGATGAGGATGTTCAGCATAAATACACCTTGTCACCCTATCGGTACTTCTCAGTCAGCAAAATGAGTAAGGGGGAGTAGACAAGAAAACTCCCCTCCTGAAGAAAACAGGATATCAAATTGAACCATAAAAGCTCTTTTCAGGGCTGACCAATGCTTTCGAAAGAGAGAACTTCTAATAATTTGGCACAAATTTCAAAGCACAGGTCCCCACATTATCCCTCTTTTATTCTATTAGCAAACTGCATCACCAAAAAACAACCCCTGCCCAATATTAACAGTCCTTGTCAGGACTAATCTCTCTCTTACAAATACAGGGTTTTTTTCTTTTCTCTCTCTCTCTCAGTAATTAATATTACAGCCCGAATGATAACGGACTGAAATTTATTTTTGAACCCGGGAATGTTACTAATTTTTCTCTCTCAGTAATTAATATTACAGCCCGAATAATAACGGACTGAAATTTATTTTTTTATTTTGTGCTTTTGATAGAAGTTATAACATTACAACCCGAATTATAACGGACTGAAATTTATTTGAACCAGCACAGGGATATATATATATATGTGTGAGGGATCTGGTGTTAATTTTTGTGCTTTTTTTGATAGAAGTTTTCCCTTTCGGAAAGATGAGGTGGTTCTCAAAAGAACCTTTTTTTGGAATATATAAGCGATTACATCGTTGAGAGGGCCTGTTGGCGTTGTCTTCTCTCAGTACACACGGGACATGTCAAGGGTATTAATTCACACACTAGGGGTTTGTTAGCATCCGCACACGCTGGTATTTGGGCATGTCGATGAATACAAGCTACACACAAGGCTTGGTGTCCACAGGGGAAAATAGCGTATTTAGCGAATTGGTTACTGCATTCCACGCAGTGTAAATAGGAGACTGCTTGGCGTTCTGTGTTGGATCCCAGTGTTGTTGTTGTTATTGCGGAAACGTAGTGGATCATGTCTTCGTTTTCTTTTTGGCTTATTTTTCTTGTATTCTCTCTTATTCTCTTTTTTCTTGCGTCTTTCCTGTTTTTTCTCTCCTCTTGCCTATTCCTATTGTTTCTGGGGTCTGTTCTATGGGTTCTGTCATCTTTTCTATCGCTTCTGTTGTCTTTCCTGTTTTTTCTGTAGTCTGTCCTCTTTCTTCTTGAGTCTTTCCTCTCTCTTTTTCTTGAGTCTTTCCTCTCTCTTTTTCTTGAGTCTTTCTTTTTTTCGGGTACTGTGGTTTTTAAGTCCTCCCTCTTCTCCTCATCTTCTCCTTCTCCTGTATCTGTATCTGTATCTGTATCGGTTCCATCTGTATCGGTTCCGGTTTCTTCTTCTTTTTCTTGTGCCGTTTCTCCTGCTTTTTCTTTAGCTTGGGGGCTTTGTTGTTGTGGTTTCAACATAGTTTCTAACACGCGGTCTATGTCGTCAAAACGTTGGTATTCATCCGGTGTGGCTGCTAGGAAGTTACTAAGCTGCGATGTGGCTGGGGGGTCTATACAATGGGGTGTGGCTGCTGGTGGGTAGTCCCGGGCTTGAGGTGGAAATAAGTCTTCCATTATAGTATCCAACCATGGTTCGTCATGTACCATATTAATGATGTTGCCGAGCAGTTGTACTTCATTATCATCATCATTTGTGGTGAAGTCTGATATGTCAATATCCATGATTTCAGCCAGGGGTGACTCCATGACTGGGCACTCAGGCTAATTGTGAATGACTGAAAAAAATACTGCGCGCTATTTATAGTGTAAAGCACGGACCTCAGCGAAATCGTTCTATTCTATTTTCTACAGCTACGCTGAACAAAATATGTTTGTGTTTCTTTCCCAATTTTAAACGGCTGTGATTTTGCAATAAATGTCAGTGCACGTATAAATTTTATTTCCAATTGAACTCAGGCAACTCATGGTGTAGTATTTAAAAAATTTAGCAGCATAGCGCTAGACTAAACCGTTATTTTTAATGAATTTATCGATTTTTACATGCATAACGTTATGGCACGGTAGTATGGAAAACCCAGTACACTGGAAATAAATTGGTTTTCCTGGCTAAAAATACGTCAAGACTATGGCTTACAGCCTTATAATATTTCCCTGAAAATTGTAACGGGTTTATCGAAATAAAACTAGGAAATTTTTATCCTTGGGCAATGGTAACACAGCACTATACAGTGTGCAGGTAAAAAACCATAATCTTGCACTCACTCACACCGGCCGCCATTTTAAACCCACCACCCACCACCACCATCCACCCACCAGCCGCCATCTTAAACCCGCCACCCACCACCACCATCCACCCACCAGCCGTCTAGACTATAAATAACGCGTAGTATGTTGACATTTATTCACAAAATACAATCATGGGTACAAGACGAACACTGTTCACTCATCACCCTAGAGATCCTAGAGAAAACAGAGAGGTGGTTACCAGTGGAGATGATGGTGGAATGGCCATAATTACAAGCTTTCAGCAGGTTATTACGGACGAAACCATGATACGGCGAAATGAAGAAGAACTAGAAGAGCTGCGGAGAGATGTAATAGCAGAAGAAGATGCGAGGTTGATAAGACGAAGTCGAGAACAAGACCAAGAAATCAGCAGGATGGATGCCATAGAAGAAGAAGATGAGGAAGATGACGATATAACTGATGGGGAACAAGAAGAACTTCCATGGTTAAACAGTAATAGACCTGCAACAAATACAATGACTGCACAAACTCCGATTATAACGACTTCGGCTTCCCAAACAACACCACAACCATGCTCTTGGGCCGAGGTAACACGCCTCAACGAACAGATTAACGGTATGAGACAAGACATGAATCAAATGGACGCTGAGATTTCAAGACAGGAAAAAGAACTACATAAGGAAGAAAAAAAATCAAGGTGCAGCGTGTGTACAGACGAAGATAGCATGTACGCCGTATTGCCGTGTGGGCATTTATGCATCTGTAAGATTGTTGGGTCACGCTAACGTGTATAGGAGACATGTGCCACTGCGCTGAAGCAGGCGAACAACATTTAAAAATCAAGTGTCCAATCTGCAGGAAGCATGTGGGTGGAATAAAAAGAATCTACCGCTCATAAAACAAGTGTCGTAACACTTTTACAAAAAAAAAAAAGCCCTTTTCAGGGCTGCCCCATCTTTCCGAAAGGGAAAACTTCTATCAAAAAGCACAAAAAATTAACACCAGCTCCCATCATCCTACTCCCCTATGAAAAATAATTTTTAAATTTTTTTTACAATTTTTTGGAAATTATTGAAAAAAAGGGGAGAAGGGGGAAGGGGGGAGGGACGGGTGAAAAGGGGGCGGGGCTGAATTTTTTTTTTAAAATTTAAAAAAAAAGAAAAAAAAGAATGAACACTAACAACCATTTTTTTAATTTTCTACTATTTTTTTTACAATTTTTTTGAAATTATTGAGAAAAAAAAGGGGAAAGGGGGAAAGGGGGGAGGGACGGGTGAAAAGGGGGCGGGGCTGAATTTTTTTTTTTTTTTTTTTAAATTTAAAAAAAAAGAAAAAAAAGAATGAACACTAACAACCATTTTTTTAATTTTCTACTATTTTTACAATTCTTTTTTGAAAACACAGTGGAAAAAGGGGAGAAGGGGGAAGGGGGGAGGGACGGGTGAAAAGGGGGCGGGGCTGAATTTTTTTTTTAAAATTTAAAAAAAAAGAAAAAAAAGAATGAACACTAACAACCATTTTTTTAATTTTCTACTATTTTTTTTACAATTTTTTTGAAATTATTGAGAAAAAAAAGGGGAAAGGGGGAAAGGGGGGAGGGACGGGTGAAAAGGGGGCGGGGCTGAATTTTTTTTTTTTTTTTTTTAAATTTAAAAAAAAAGAAAAAAAAGAATGAACACTAACAACCATTTTTTTAATTTTCTACTATTTTTATTAACACAAATAGAATGAACGTGTTCACCAGGGTATTGAATTTTAATACAATTATATCTGAGTATTGAATTTTTAATACAATTAACAGTAAAAAAACTCTGAATTTTTAATACAATTATACGCTCTCAAGCCACTTCAATGAATGTGTAGGAATACGGTAAATGTTTTTCAACACTTGTTCAATAGTTCTGCATTTAATACAATTAACAGTAAAAAAAACTCTGAATTTTTAATACAATTATACGCTCTCAAGCCACTTCAATGAATGTGTAGGAATACGGTAAATGTTTTTCAACACTTGTTCAATAGTTCTGCAACAAGACTTGTTTGAACTCATCATCGTCTTTCCGTCCCTGGTGCACGTAGATGTAGGTAGTAATCTCTTCACGTGGAATTTTGGGAGGGCAGGCAGCTTCCACTGCCAGGGCAATTTGCACCTCGGTGACGGTCTGTAGTGCCTCAGTGATGGTGGCGTATGAGGGTACACTAGTGTCCACACACGTATGCATGTCTATCGGACTGTTATTTTCACAGCCTGCGCATGCTTGGGTACGCAAGTGTGAAATGCGAGGTCTGATTAGAGCCAGGACTGTGTCGATGTACTTCTTATAAATATAGTGAGACACCTGGTAAGTCAGGGCTTGACGAATTGTACTTGTGAGACTCTGCAACTTCCGCCACGCCGTTAATTTCAAGGTGACACCCTGAGGACAAGGAACACGCTCTTGCGTATCTAACCTCATTCTCCATTTACGGATATGCACCAGGAGCTGATCGTTGAAATAAGCACAGCTGACAAAGATGTCGTCACCCACATAAAATTTCGCTTCGTCACTCCCCTGGTCGCGAATAACCGCATCGATGGCGTAATCAAGGGTCTCCAGTTTTTGCCAGGTATCTAAGTTCATGGCAATATGCCTACCGGGTCTGTCGTTAAAGCCCGATGCGTTAAAATGCACTTCTTCGTCTTTGACACTCACAGTTAAATAGGCTGAGAGCTCCCAAATGTCCGTGTGGGCTGCCTGGTAGGCCTGTTGGATAATGTTATTGATATCCTGCACAGACATAGGAAGTTGTTCTTCTTTCACAGGCTCAGGCACTTGCTGGGGTACTACTGGCTCAACCACTGACTCAGGTATTTCTAAAGGTGTTAGTCGGGGCCGTTTGGGTCGTCCAGCGCGTTTGGCAGGTGTACTCTCTGGGGTAGTGTGCGTACGTTTGCTAGCTGTACGCTCTTCGGTAGTGTCCATGACTAAGATATCATCATCTTGTATAACGTAGGTTTCAAGTAGATCTGCTAGTTCTTCATTTCTCGTCTTCTTCAGCGCCTCCACGAAGGCTAGAAATGCATAGGGGCCACGGCGCAGTAGACCATCGATGAGTTTTCTGTTTTGTGCTGAAGTGGATTTCTCAGCCATGATATCTTCGCGACCGTGTTTCAGGAGTATGTTGTCCTCCATAAGCACATCACATAATTCGCCCACATGCTGCATCTCATCAATGAGGCGAACACGGTTCTTTTGAAGCGTGACTAGGTCGGCTGAATTCATCATGACTATGGGCTCAGGCTGGTGAGTAACTGCTACGGTGTAATAGTCTGGTGAATTTGCACTGGTAAAATGAAATATAGTAAAAGGTTCTCCACAGCTCATACAAAACAGGCAAGCAGGCTGGATGACTGGCTAGAGGTGAAGCAGACTAGAGGTGAAGCAGGCAGGCAGGTAGGCAGGCAGGCAGGCTGGTCAGGTCAGGTAAGTCAGAGTGCTACGCAGGGTAGTGCAATGAATACACCCCTACCCTAAAAATCGACTCCTTTTATACGTTTTTCTACAATCCGCCATCTTAAACCCACCACCACCATCCACCCACCAGCCGCCATCTTAAACCCACCACCACCATCCACCCACCAGCCGCCATCTTAAACCCACCACCACCATCCACCCACCCACGCCGCCATCTTAAACCCACCACCACCATCCACCCACCAGCCGCCATCTTAAACCCACCACCATCATCCACCCACCAGCCGCCATCTTAAACCCACCACCACCATCCACCCACCAGCCGCCATCTTAAACCCACCACCCACCACCACCATCCACCCACCAGCCGCCATCTTAAACCCACCACCCACCACCACCATCCACCCACCAGCCGCCATCTTAAACCCACCACCCACCACCACCATCCACCACACACCACGTGACATCAATACTCGCTTCTGATTGGCTGATTGGTCTTTCTGCCGGAACTATGCACTCATTGACCTTTTGTCACCCTCCCGTGACCTCCCTAATATGCAAATTTCTGAGGTCAATTGGACCTGATTGACTCTTTGTATACTACTACTATCTTCTCGAAAGCGCGCACTGAGGCGATATAGTTTCCCTTTAAGCTGATTCTTTGATATTACCTGGCCGTCATGCAAATTACTTATTAGATGGATCCATTGAATGATAATTTCAACGGTTCGCTACATGCCAACAATTTTATTACCATCATATAGCGACAATCAGTGACAAGGAAATTCGTTCTGATTTGGATCGCCGATTGTGTTCTTGAATATAAAATAAGGCAATAATTACTGCTCTGCTATTTGAGGTATCGTTCAAACAGGACACGGATTTAACGACGTTATTATTCAGGCTTTCTGTTTACACTAATCATAGTTTGTAGGATCTATGCTAGACAGAAAATGGATTTTAGGAAAGGAAAATATCTCAGCCTTATGTCGACTATATAAACAGTACAGTTCAGGGATCCGGATTTGATAACTGGAACATCATGATGACTTGTCGGCATCATTATAAACTGTTCACCGCTTATGTCTGGCAGTAAACTAGCTATATATTTCATGCTGTGTGAGAAGTTTTACTTCTCTATTTGCTCATTCCCCCTGGAAGATTTTGTTTAACGATCACAGAAAGATCCCAACTACTCAGAACGATATACTGAAAGTGTTCTGGTCTTCCAAAATGCATTAAATACCAAACACAGATAGACTCATATCTGGTTCGAGAAGGCTGCATCACTAAGCTTCGTTCAACCCTGTTGGCGTGGGCCCTTCGGGAAGCTAAGTCAAAAAACACAAGCGTCTAGTCCGTCATTCAACATTCAGCCGTCGTCCATTAAAGAATTTCCGCGTCCATAATCCGAAGACCTAATTCATATTATAATATTAGCATTAGCACCAAATTTAAAGGATAAATCATAGTATACATAACACTAGGCTACTTTCCTGCAAGAGAGGAGCGGTCAACAGTTTTCATTGATGCCAGCAAGACATCATGATATTCCAAAAACATCAAATCCGCATCGGTGATACATTTTGGAAAACAAAATTGCGACACCATTTCCAAAAACTCAAATTGTCTTACGGAAAACCCACATGTAACCACATGAGATTTCTCGACTAAGCCTACATTGTAAATAACCGTTTTAGTACATTGATAATGTGTTCAACAAAACTGGTAGTCTATATATTAAAGTCTCAAACAAACAAAAAACATTATCTAACTCCACTACACATAAGAGATATCATTCAAATGATGTTCCTCTGTTCCGCATTAATAATATCTGTGTGAAATTTGGCATCACAGTATATCAATAGTATAGAGGTATTCCGATGGTATACTAATTGTGCTGTACCTCTCTTCTGTAGAAGCTATCAAAAACCGATCATTTCAAAGCCCCTTCATTCTCATTCATCTTGTCGATGTAGATATTGCTATAAATAACGCAATGAAGGATATATTTCTACATTCACTGGAAATTTCATTCATCTTAAAGGAAACAACAGATAGCCCTAATGACACATCGAGTGTAGATCTATATTACTATAAAACATGAATCGGGCCTTCTGCCCTGTCGAGTTTACGGCAAGAGAGATGATTACATTTTCGACATCGGTAACTATCCCTATCTAGACAGTAATATTCAATGAAACTTGCATATGGCGTATTGATATCTCGCCTAGTAAGATTTTGCTACATCCCCAGGGAAATTGTAATCAACGTCACAAATCATTATTGCAAAAACTTGCAAAGCAGGTCTATCCCACCAAGCGCCTTCGCTCATCTTTTTCAAATTTGACAATACATATCGCACGCTGATAGCAAAATACGCCCATCACGTGCAAGATCATTGGCGTTACCTTTCATAGCTTTTGTAGTTTCGCTTAACCGGCGCTACGAGCCGTATGGACCCCATGTACTTCAACATATTCATGGCGTTCACATGAACATCTGCAATCAAAGCGTGACTGAGATACATCATTCTTTATATAACCACTTTAATATAGAAAATCACAGGGATGTAAGAAATAAACGCATCATTAAAAGGGTGGCGGAAAACGACGCCGGCGTACTGACAATACTGATCAGCGATACTGAATTGATGTTTGGAACATCATGATGTCTTGTGGACATAATTGAAAACTTCTGATCGCTTCTCGCTTACAAGAAACTAGTCTATGTTTATTCATGCCATGATTATCTTTTAATTTCGTGGTAATGATGTTATATGAATTGAATCATGGGCGCGAAAATTTTCATTGTTCGCGGTGGAATATTGAATAACGGTCTAAACGCTTGTATTTGTGGTCTAATATGGCCTTATTAGGTTTTCGATTATGGGCACGGGAATTGTTCATGGACGATGGCTGACTAATGGATGCCCGATATGACGCTTGTATCTAACAATTAATCAATGTTCTCCTCAGATGTTATATTAATGTATGACCCTGTGAGAAGTGGATGAGTTTTCATTATCCTTTAACTAAGTATGAAGATTGGCCTTCGGTTCAAATTCAAAACGGATGTACACAATGGCGACCGATGTATCGTATTTCAGCGATATTTTATAGGCCTATGTAGGCCGAGGTCAGCAGATTGTCAGTTTGAGATCATCAGTGCTATACATCTTTATATATATATAGAGTTGATTAATTCTACAAAGGGAATATTTAGGATAACGTTCTATCAGTCAGGAATAATATATAGAAGTCAAGGCTATGACGATTACCGTCATAGAGATGGAGTTCTATTTGCAATCACTTGAGATATACATCAAGAAACACTGCAGAATCATGCTGTTTCGCAGTTTGTGACATCCATCGAATGATTATTCTACTGGTTTGGCAGGTGCCAACAATAGAGTTTTACATCCAAAATTTCAAAAATCTTCATAAATCACCGATCAAAAAACTTAACTGAATTCTACATCAATGCCGCCTAGTCATTAGTCGCTACCGTATCCGCCAATGTCATTTTTTTGTCCGTACCATTATCTACACATAGACCTTTGATATCTTAGTCGATGTTCTGAATATGGGTCACGTCCTACGAATCGATTTTAACGAAGAACCCATGAAGATAATTATGCTATCATAATTACTCCTTTTGAACCGTATTCTATTTAAACATCAACCATTCACTCTTCTTCAGCTTCATGTGTGATCCATATTTGACCCCAGTTAGAATAATATACGGCGCAGAACCAGTTTGCTTTACAGTCGTGCAAACTGTAGAATTTCGCTTGCGCTTGCGTATGGTCTGCCAAGCGGGAGATGGAGGGGAGGGCCTGATAACAACCCCTGCCACATGACCAGGTAATGTTAATGCCACCGAGGTGATCTTTTGTGCAGTGATGTACGTCACAAAATATCTGCAGAAACTAGGTCGACAAATACTCTTTCAAGCGCCTTCACTCCAAGTTTCTCAAGTTCGATGATAACTTTCAAATACTATGACAATATACGATCGTAGAGTACAGAACCCTAGGCGTTACGCTTCTTAGCTTGTGTCTAGTCATTCCGCTTATCGCCTGGCTGTGGGCTGTGGTGGGGGTTGGGGAGGGGGGGGGGAGAAGGCGTTTATTGTGTAACACAAGATCCTCATGTTATTTATATGAACTGCCACAATGAAAACGTGGGTGCTACAGATTATACTCCAGAGAAGGACTGAGAAATTAATACGGATTCAGCAATACTGGCCAGTGATAGGTTTCTCTACAGAAACGTATTGAAATATTTCCTAAATCATTATAAAATATCGTCGACTTCTGCCCCGTGGTTCTCCCGGGGATAGACCTGGGTGTCATCGTGCACTCTCCAGGCCATGGTAAGGATAGACCTCAGCGTCTCAGAGAGCTTGTCGTAATACCGGTAGGCGAATAACTGAGGCACCCGTGGGATTCCCGGGTGCGAAAAGGAATAGGGTTCCATGTGTTAAAAGGAATAGGACCCTACCCGTGTGATTTCCGGGTGTGAAAAGGAATAGGAACCAAACGTCGTGATATGACTGAAATAGTGTTGAAAGCGACGTTAAATCACATTCACTCACTCACTTACTCTCTTGTAAGAAAGTATCTTGTATTATACAGTGTCGTGTGAATATGTTCGTTCGATAACACCGTGCAAATTCGTTTTGAACTGCTGTTTTCTGGATGTCGGACATGTCGACATGTAGGCCTACCTACATTTGGTGCAGTGAAGACAATGTAGATCTTGGGCGAACAAACTTTGGTTCTGGAAACCTTGGTTCCGTCTGGAACTACTCTCATCTTTGGGTACATAATCCTATCCCGAAAATATATGTACTTCCTTTTCATTGTCATACACAGGTATGCCTCACACTCGAATATATTAGACATTGATGATGTTTCATCCCGGTAACTAAGCGATCTGTGACGCAGGATTCTAAAGCATCTTCTAATTTACAGGGAAGCCAGATGTACCCACTGGCATGCACATGTTCAAGTTACACCCTCAATCTCCTGTAATTTGCATGTATTAACTATATCCCTGTATTAGAATACAGCTCAGATAATATCGCTTTTGCAATTCTTCAATACTATGCCAAAATACACCCTCGATATGTGGATTGCCAGATTCACATTTCACTCCATCAATGCCATGCTCAGAAATGTAACCAGAATGCACTCGTTGCTGAAGAAAGTCCAATATATCATTTATGCCGATGGCAATATGCTTGCCAGGCAGTTGCAAGATCTTGATCAGATATAAATAACAATCACTGATAAGATGCCTAGAAGTTTGGCCTATGATTTATAAAAAATCGCACTGAATTGGTAATGTGCATTTGTGTCAGGCATACAAATGACAACTGTATGTACGACCATGGGAGAATCCACCAAGGGAGTTTCTTTTTTAATAGCAGTAGTTGAATGATGCGGGCATCACATCGATTTAGCGGACACAGCAATAAGCCATTTCA
The DNA here is from genome assembly GCA_036873755.1 of Hanleya hanleyi. Lineage (NCBI taxonomy): Eukaryota > Metazoa > Mollusca > Polyplacophora > Lepidopleurida > Hanleyidae > Hanleya > Hanleya hanleyi. The sequence continues at coordinate 7,326 of JAVTVY010049998.1, read as the reverse complement.
GTAGCAAATTTCATGGATTCCGAGTCACTAGTTCATGTGCCGTAGATTTCTTAGCATTGATGAAAATAGGTAAACGTGGCAGCCATATTGAAATCCAAGATGGTCGCCATATTCATAGACGAAAAATATGACACCAATGGATTTTTCACACCTTAATACCTGCTGTGAACAAAAAAAAGTAAGAAAAAACATCAAAAATAAACACAAGACACAACGTCCAATATTAATGGTCCGTATATTGTATATAAAAAAATAACAAGACATTTGGTAACAAAAAAGGTGAGATGCACATGTGTACTTTTTGAACCGGTACTTCTGACTCCATCCTCTTAATGCGAGCAAGCAACAAGATCCGGCGTGGCTTGTGGACCAGATGAAATTATTAGTTGCTTCACACCCACATATAGTATATCGATATTTCTTTGTGAAAATCATAGTCTGGGTGAGATGTTGCAAGCATTAATTTTCGTTCTAAATTAATACTAAATGGCAGGTCAAAAATCTCAATTCAACAGTCCGATCCGTGTCAACAATCGATTTGCTATCATTGAGCAATCGGGAAATTTCCTGTGATTTGGATCAACACCGCATTGGTTCGGAATATACAATAATGCAATTATTGCTTCGCTATTTGAAATACCTTCCTTGAAAATAAAAATCGAGTTTTGAAAGGTAATGCCATCTCAGCTTCCCATGGAGCTAAACATTATCTTGCTTGCTTCACTAACCTTATATCATATCATGGCCAGTAACTTACTGTTCACTCCTCTATTCCAATCAACTCTACCTGGAGATTTGGAGTGTACTGCAGCCAGTGGCAAAACGGAAACTTAGAAATCTTTAAGTTTATCGTTACACGAGGGATAGGGGCCGCTCTGATGTAACAGTAACGATCTTCTCCGAAGGTATTTCATGCTCAAATTTTCTGTTGAATCTATTGAATACGACTCAGACAATTTTAAGAACAAAAACGTTTTTAAAACTCCATTTCTTGAGGGCCCTGCCTAATGTCTACCATTCGCAATTCACGCATGATCCCCTGAATCCTCATAAATTCATTCGATGTATGTCATGTACATGTATTATTGTTTTGGTGGGAATTTTAAACCGTACGACGTCGGGCATTATAGGTTTGTTGCATTTACCAGATTTACCTCATGTTGAGTCGTTTATTTAACAAAGCTTTGAATGCCCGTTCCGTCTCATTCACCAAACGCTATATAGACGATCTTCTCGCTGTGGATAATCGCTATATAAATGACGCAGTGAAGGATATATATCCACCTTCACTGGATTTGAAGGAAACTACAGATAGCCCTATGGGCACATCATATTTAGACCTATATCTCTATAAAAATGAAGTGGGTCTTCTCTCTCGTTGAATTTAAAAGAGATGATTACAATTTCGAAATCGTAAACTATTACTTTCTGGAAAATAATATTCCAGTGGGACCTATATATGGTGTATACACATCTCGTCTAGTAGCATTTGCTAGATCCTGTGTGAAATGTGACAAAATGTTAACGTAGCAAAACATTAATGCAGAAACTTATAAAACAGAGCTACATCACGAAGCACCTCCACTCAAAGTTTATCAAATTTGACGATACCTATCGCATGCTGATAGCAAAATACGAGCGTAGCGTGCAAGATCTTTGGCACCTCGTTTCGTAACTTGTGTCTAATTCAGCTTAACCCGGGGCTAGTGGCCGTATGAACTAAGGCACTTCAATATCCTCATGATATTCATATGAACAAACACAATCAAAGCGTGACTGAGATACATCATTCTCTGGATACCGACGTTGCAACGAACATCCAATGGATTAAGAATACTGATCAGCGATATGGATTTGATATGTTTGGAACATCATGATGTCTTGCCAGCATCATTGAAACTGTTGACTGCTTCTCTCTTGTAGGAAACTAGCCTATGTTTATCTATACTTTCATTGTTTTTCTTCGAATTTGGTGCTAATGCTGTTGTTACATGAATTAGTTCTTTGGATTATGGACGCGAAAATTCTTTAATGGACGACGGCTGAATATTGAATGAGAGATTAGACGCTTGTATACGACTAATTCTGCTTAACCCGAGGCTTACCCGAGGCTTGGAAGTTTGAGCACCGTTTTATTTTACATAGAATCCACCCCGACATAACAGTCACATGAAAGAGAGAAAGAGAGAGAACAGTCACACTCAAGGTATGAATGAGAGATGCTAGAACAAGATTTTGAAATTTATTTGGATTACAGCGTACTTTTAACAACAGCTCACCTTAGGATCTTGTTTTTCGATGACAAACGCGGAATTTAGTTTGTGGATAACGGAAGAATGTCCCATCTGACGACTGTCCCTGAGATATTGAATATCGTATGTATATATTGGAGTACGATATTTGCAGTACGTCCGTCTGCCTCGTCAGTGTCGATGAGTTAGTACCGGTAGTTCCCATGAGGTTACGTCCACTTATTTATGAAGAATTATTAGGATTCCTGGAAGGCATTAATGGACTGTGACCAAGATGACTGACTGCATGTTGACAGATGCCTCTCGGCTTTGCGTTAATATATTCCGAATACCCCTTATATTCTATATCACAACGTACGTGACAGAAATCCTCTGCAACTGACCAGTCACTGAAGATCAATACCTATCTTCAATCTCAGAATTATTTATCCCAGAGAGATCAAATTCCCAATGTTCGATGTTTTGTATATCGGTATATGAAGAACCTAGAATCAGTAAATAACTTTTGTTACGTATACACTGAGAGCAACAGTGGTCTTGCCGAACATATGTTTTCCTACCTATACATTGATTGCGAACTACAGGAAAATGTAATAACAATGCGTGGGCACATCACAAAAACCCAGAGGAATACCGTTTGCTAGCTGTACTCTGTATTAAATGTAGTTCCATTGACCGTATTCAATAACTATATTGAGTCCTGGTGTTTCCAGCTGAATGAAGCTGTTCAATAACATTTCCGCGCTGCCGGGAACGGATGACTGGACAGTGTAACGGCTAATTAGGCTTCGGTTAAACTGCATATACGAACGTTTCTTTGATCAAGCTGGACATCAACTTTTATACCTTCGTGAACAAATGGACGGGATGACGACACACACAGTCAGCATCACGATAATATAAGAAATCCTTGTCATAGTACATGTATTTGATATAAGAAATCCTTGTCATAGTACATGTATTTGATAGTCCATAGTCTATATCCTGTCAGGTACGATTCTAAGTAATGTGACTGCTTTCGATAACAAGCGACCAGACACATACTATACACAATAACAAAAAACAAATAATAAAAAAACATGACTATTATCACACACAAACCGAAACTTCTACTAAAATCAGTAACAAGACCTGCAACTGATTCTAGGAGATACTGAGAAAAGTAATAACGATCTGAACGTGATCATGGGAATTATCTCCCTTCGTTGAAATAAAGTTATGAGCCACTCTCTCGTATTCGCGACTGCTCGGCCTATTCCGTCGAAGTCATAATACCTCGCGCAATAATGGTGTAAGAATTTTACAGCTCTCAGCTGTAAACCGTGAGGCACATCACATACTATAGGATGTTTTTCCGCTCACATAGTCCTCGTTGTATTTCTCCCTTATCAGGAGATAAAATATATATCCAAATGAAATGGATATTCCCTTGATTCTACCCGCGGAGGATCTCTTCTAATTTGAGGTGTTTCTACTGGTTTTTCTTCTTGAACTGATCTCGATGATAACGAAAGTCATACAGCTGACATGCACTGTTCGGAGTTTCGGTGTGATACTGAGCTTTCAACATGGACGCCAATATGAATTTCTAGCAGTTCGGTACGAGGTACTAATGTCCTACATTATCCGAGATCGTCACTTTCGAGTCATGTGTTGTTCTACTACTTCAAACTTACGATCTGCAACATCCCTTGGATGATTCGGAAGATATTCATAAATGTATCTTTTGTAAGTCCAGACAATTACAAGCGTCTGGTCCGTCATTCATAATTCAGCCGTCGTCCATTGGAGAATATCCGCGTCCATAATCCAAAGACCTATTCCATATTCCATATAACAGTATTAGCACCAAATTCAAAAACACAATCATAGTATACATAAACATAGGCTTGTTTCTTGCAAGAGAGAATATATGTTTCGTAGGTGGTATGAAACGCCTGTAATTTATCAGATTTCTCGAGTCTGTTCTCCGCCGGATGAAGACCGACCGTTTGTTTCATCCATTCGTGGTTTTGGTGTGTTAAATTGGTATAATATATTGGCGCGTTACATATTGGAGTGTTATATTGATATGATATATTTGGTGTACCGTTCGACCAGGCTATAGATATAGTCCGGTGGCTTAAGGCCAGATTTTCACTTTATCGTGACAGAGTGGAATAAAGCACCAAATTTGGCACACGTGTCGTCAGAGGTACCGCGAACAATATCAGAAGGGGTGCCCCCGATTTCGAGGCCCAGGAGGCACTATGTGACCCATTAGGGGCCCGGGGTCATTTTTGGCCTATAAATGTCAATTTTTATCCCAACGATTTTCAAAACATCATATATTCGCCATCCTCTGGGATAAGAGTCTGAAAATTTCCACACTAATAGTTTTGGCAAAGGTCTAGCGAGAAAAACAAAATAATCCAAGATGGCCGCCATAATGACGTTACAGCTACGTCAGAACCAAACTATGGTCAATTTTTGACGAATTTTCGATTCGAAATTTTGAATTATTTTTTCTTAATTATTTTCTTGGTGTTAAGTATACAGTAAATATTGAAAAATAATCATATATGACTGACTCAAATGGCACGGCAGCCCCTGACAAACCTTTGCCAAACTGGGTCAAGTTGGACCAGATCCTTATTTATGCAATAAATTTGTTGGGGCTACCATACAACGAAACCCGTGACTGGACAATGCATAGCTACCAAGTGAAATGTCATACTTATATAGCGTTAGACTTCCATCTACACATTTTTGAATATGTTATTCGGGATTCCTGCTGCTGAAGATGAAGTGGCGGCGCCAATGCGAAAACTATGGCCTATTAAAGAGGATCAATGTCGATTAAAGATATTCCGTTTTTTACATGAGCTGATAAATAGGCAGCTGAAACGGGCGCATCCTCTGGAAATTGGAACAGGGGCCCGGCCTCGGATGTGAAATATGTAACCGAAAATAAGCACGGATTGCTTGAACAGGACAATATCTAATATTATCATTATCAACAAATGAACTGGTTTATGGGATATGTTATGTTTGAAGTTGCGGATAATAATGTGCATGCTTTGTAACGGGCCAGAATGATCGGAGAAAGAGACATCGTTGTATTAAAGAACATTGCTATTGCAGTCTTGTTCTGAACGATCTCTCAGTTCACTAATGCGTAAGAATGCATGAAATGCTACCAAGATCATTGCTCGTAAAAGAATTACATGGATACAATGTGGGGTATAGCATAACATATCTTATGGAGTATATCCTTAGTTATGGGCAATCTGGTATCCGGCCGTGTAATTTTGACATGCCCGTAAGTAGCTTTTTTGGCAAGAAATAACTGTGCAGGATCGTGTACTGCAGCCAAATTGTGCGCATAACTGATAGCCGATACGAATGTATAAGCTGTGGAGGATGCAAGAATGCTTTGAAGGAAACCAACTGTGAGGATGAGATGAGGAATATCTTACTGGCACACTAACCAGTGTTATTGAGAAAATCTCTATATACTTGTCATGCGCGCTTTAATACTTTCAAGGAAGATTCAGCAAGGGACGCCGTCAGAAGAACAACAGACAGGATATTGGGTTTCGACGAGCGATTGAGCCAAGGAGCTATAGACAGCGCTTCCTGAAATGGTAACCGCGAGAGTTTGTCAGGAATAAGATTGTTCTGAAATATGTTTTGATCTGAACAGAATGTCATTTCGAAGGCAGACAATTACTAACTGACGCAATAATTTCATCAGCAATGAAAGACTGGTGATTGATTACTTCAACCACGGCCATATTATCACAAAGAAAGAGAAGTTATGATTTGCCAGTTTATGGCCCCAAATATCCACGGCAAGCATTGCTTGACCGTGATATGGGCAAGATGTGCTGGTCATTCTTGGTTTATCCACGAGGATTCGAAAACAGCCGCCAAACCCAAGTTACCAGCAGCGTCGAAATTTGATACCCAATTTGGAGAAAGAAAATTAATTTTCCGTTGAAAGACTCCAGGAATACAAGCCAGGTATTAACATAGGCTTTAGCTTTATTCAAGCGAATGTGATGGTGAGCCTCTGATACAACTTTTGTTAAATTCTATCAGGCAGCGGAGAAATGCTCTGCCGGGCACGACGACTTTACAGGCAAAATTGTGCGAGCCAATGAGAGACTGCAGTTCCACAAGTGTTACCTTTTTTTGCGGCGCGAGAATTCACCCTGCATGCTTTTCAGTTTATGAATTTTGTCTTCTGGAAATGATGCTTTCATAATTCTGGAGTCCAGTTGAATCTCATGCATAACCATAGTAGTTGATGGGTAGTAGGTGTTTGATTGGAATGCCCAACTACTCACACAAGTAAGTGAAAGTTTGGCTAGCGCCATTTGCACCGACGAACATAAAGTCGTCCAGTATGTGGATGACCTCTGATATGCCGAATTTTGTAGCCATAACCGATTGCAGAGATGACTTGAGCTCTTTAATATCCTACAGGATGTAGAGCATCCCATCGAGAGGTACCGATACATAAATACGGAAGGCATCATCTAAATAGATTTTTGCCATCAAGCTTTAGTGACCATGTTTTTGAACTAGTGCAATCGCGATATCTAATGTCTACGTATTCAACATCAGGTCCTGTTGAATCGCACCGTTAATAGACAAGGCAGATTTTCCAGGGTAAGATAAATCGTGTAACACCCTAAACGTATTAGGGGGATTTGTTTTAATGTCACACTCAAGGTTATTTCACTCATATGGTGACAGCCACTTTTAATGATGGAGGAAGCTGGAATACTGGAAGAGAATCACCTCCGGCCCGTCGACAAGTAACTGGCAAACCTTCACACATGCAACAGCGAGGCTCGAAACCGTGCCGGTTCAGCGGTGTGAGGCTTTCGATCACCAGCGATGCGCCTTAGAAAGTTCGGCCAACAAGAGCCCCTAAAAGTATTAGGTTTCTTTCTGGGGACTAAGCCTAATTTTTAGCAAATCTTATTGTCAAAAGGAAGAGTTTAGAAGGGACCAGCAACTCGACTTTTCAACAACTCTTTGTCTAATTTAGCTTCTACGATAGCAGGGTTTTGCATAGCAGATG